>LBNU01023056.1:0-20956 GCA_014162995.1 Artemisia annua
CATTAGTTCAATTTCTAAAACTAGACATGTTCATGTGCCGGTAATTAAGGCGTGAGACAATTTGGTTTACTGACTTTTCATGGGAGTTAAGTTTGAAGTTTAATGAATGGACTTTTGTGTTTGACAAAGTCAAAGGTTTGTATGTGGAACTTCCATATGTCAAAGATTCGTATTCATATGACAAAGTCAACTTTAAATTAGTAGTAAGTCTCTTTCAATATTTAGTAGAGATAACTATATAAGAGGTTGTCTAAATTAACGGCATCTCGATGAAAGGTACGAGAAAGACTTTATTGTCCCAAAAAAAACTTTAAAAAGCTTTTTTTGCACCGGAGCAAAATACTTTGTTGATAAATGACTCTCAAACGACTTTTTTTAAAAGCTTTTACATTTGAAGTAAATTTTGAAACAACTTTTTCTTTTACAAAAATCATTTGAATGAATAAATGCAGTGGATGCTCTTATGAGTTTACTGAAATTAGAAAGACCTTCATAAATATTTTCTTGCTTTTGAGCAGGGCCGGATTTAGTATTGGGCGCAACAGCTCAAGGCAGCACAAAGGGAGGGGGCATCATTTTATTAGCTTGTGTTTCATTAGACTAGGTTCAATTTATAAGCCCATATAAGTTTATACATATTCAAGCCCATAGTACTAGGGTGGACTTTATTTTTTATGTAACAGACGAGACAATATTTATGGTACGTGAATACGTGATTGTGGGAAGTTAATGTCCATGGAGATGCTATGGTAAGAAGATGACTCAAGAGAATTGTGTCCGGTAATATCAATGGTAGATGAACATAGTTGTGTTAGGCAGTTTAAGTTTGGTACTTTAGTTAACTTTAAATGGATTGGTAAGCATTTTGGTTCAAAGATAAAACAAAATCCAGATATTAAGCTGCATACGAGACAATATTTATGGTACGTAAATACGTGATTGTGGGAAGTTACTAAATTGACAAAGTCACAATCCATTTTAAAAAAGAGACGTGATTGTGGGTATTTTCAGTTACCAATTGACAAAGTCACACAATCCATTTGAGAAAAATAATAATAATAATAATAATAATAATTANGAATCATATATTATTCTTAACTCTCTACTTCTCTAGTCTTAAATTTCTTTATCTCCATCACTCCATGTGAACTAATCAGGTGATATTATTCCATAATTCATTTTATACTTTTTTTTTTTTCGATTTTCATTATCTTGTTATTATATAAGATATTTGGATAATTTACACTAGAATCTATCATGTTACGTCGTTCACAACCGTCGGGTGCCCAAAATAGAAAACGAAAGCAAAAAATAGAAGAATCTAATAAAGCTCAATTTGGATCTTTAGAACAGTTTGTTGTTAGGCAAAAAAAAAAGAATACTAATAATGACATGTTGAAGAAAATATTGAAAATCCTATAAGTAATGAAAATTCGAAAAGTGACGATGTTGATGTTAATGAAATTGACGATGTTGATATTAACGAAAATCATGTTGAAAAAGTTAATGAAAGTCTCCCTAAAGATAATTATAATATTTTTGATGTGAGAGTTTGGGATGGTTTACGTTCAAACATGAAAGACGAACTTGTAAGCAAATGGCCTTTTAGAGAAACCAATTTGGATTATCCAAAAGATAAAACAGGTAGACACTTTTCTAATGAATTTTATGAACGTAAGCTACGAAACGGCGATTCTATTGATAGAAAATGGTTGGTTTACTCCAAAGAGCTCGATAAGGTTTTTTGTTTTTGTTGTAAGTTATTTAAAACCGTGATATCTAAAAGTCAATTATCAAATGTAGGAACAAATGATTGGAAACATCTTAGTACAGGTTTGAAGAAGCATCAAAATAGTTCCGAGCATATGGTTAACTTTAGAACTTGGTCTGAGTTGCGGATGAGGTTAAGTACGAATCAAACAAGAGCCAATGACTTAAATCGACCAGTAGGTTTATTTTTGCCACCATATAGACCAAATCCGTTTTTTGGGAAAAAACTTCCAAATACAGACTCACTCGACCGCGCGACGAATTCTAATTGCACGATCTTTGAGGGGTTTGGAACCTAGTCAATTAAGCTAGGCGGCTCATCCCCACGCCGAACTTATTTATTAAGTAAAATGTTACGATACAATGAAATAAGCTTTGAATTACACGCTCCACCTATATCACTTAAAACAATGTCTTCGTGTGTTTCTTGAAGCAAATTGATCGATTATCTTGTCATAATCGACATTTGCTAAAAATCTACTTTCTATACACAATATTGCCAACCCATTGAGCCTCTCTTGACTCATCGTACTCCTTAAATAAGACTTCAATATCTTTAATTTTGAAAAACTTCTTTCTGCGGATGCGACCGTGACTGGTATTGTTAATAAAATCTTGTATGCAAGTAAAATATTTGGAAACATATCCATCTTCTTTGTAAACTCCATGATTTCAATTGATGACCAAGGTTTGTCTCCATCATATGCTCCATTAGGCAACATCTCCTGCAAAATTTGTAACTCCATAAACAAGTCTTTACCATCAATATCACAATCTTCATCATTTGTTAACGCAGATTCAAGATTCAAACAACATTCTTTCAAGTTGGCATCATCCAAATAAGCTAACTTTGATGCATCAAACATGAAACCAAAAATTGATTCAAAATATTTCATTTGTTCAAATCTACTATTTAATTGTACTAGAGCCATATCAACTATAACAAGAAAGTAATCAGTTCTGAATTGTTCTTTATCAGATTGTTGTTCTCTTTCAGTATCCGGAATCTCATCAAATTGTTTTTTCTTACAAGGAGCACGTTTTATAGTAAACTCAGACTCAATATCAATGGTTTGTGCAATTTGTTTAGCTTCACTAATAGCATTGCTTAATCCAGTTTCCCTATAAATTTCAAAATAGCAAACCAATCCTTTTAAATTTTTTAATGCGGCATCAAGAAGCATATCACTAGACTACAACTTCTTACTAACTAAATTAATTTTATATAAAATATCATACCAAATAACCAAACTTATAACAAATTCAAAACTTGACAATTCATCATTAACCAATGATTTGGCATTTCTACACACTAGTCCATCATCACTTACTTTAGACAATTTTAATAAAGCTTTTTTTACTTGGGAAACTTGTGTTTTTATAGCTTTAACATTGTCTATATGACTTTCCCATCTAGTGACACACAATGATTTTAATGTCGATTCATCAATATGTTCAAGTAAAACACTCCACCGTTTAGTAGAACTAGAGAAAACAGTATATATAGTTTGGCATGTTCCAAAAAAGGTTTTTACTTTATGACAAGAATTTGCCATATCACATAATACTAGGTTAAGACAATGACACCCTCATGGCATATAGAAAGCTCTTGGGTTTATATCAAGTAATCTTTTTTGAACGCCTTTATGTTTTCCCTTCATATTAGATCCATTATCGTACCCTTGTCCTCTAACATATTTTATATCTAGATCAAGAGATTTTAAAACATCTTGCAACACATTAAAAAGAACTAATCCCGTTGTATCTTCTACGACCAAAAACTCTAAAAAAAACTCTTCTACTTTTATAGGAGAACACGACACATCAACACATCTAATAATTAAAGTCATTTGTTCTTGGCGACTAACATCAGGAGTGCAATCGAGAATTACTGAATAGTACTTTGCCTCTTTGATTTTTCTAATTATTGCATTCTTTACATTAGATACTAACATTTCAATTAATTCATTTTGGATTGAATGACTTAGATAATGATAGTAAGTTTCTTTGTCTAAAATTCTATGAAAATGTTCTTTCATGATAGGATCGAACTCAACAATCATTTGAATTATGCCCAAAAAGTTTCCATTAGATTTGTTTCACGAAAAGGTATGTCATATTCGGCCAAACATTTAACAACAACAATTATTCTAATTAAAACTTCTTTCCAATGTTTAGTATCTTTTTTTATAAGTTCTTGTAAATCTTTATCAATTGTTTGATTCGTACTTAACCTTATCCGCAACTCAGATCAAGTTCTAAAGTTAACCATATGCTCGGAACTATTTTCATGCTTCGTCAAACCTGTACTAAGATGTTTCCAATCATTTGTTCCCACATTTGATAATTGACTTTTAGATATCGCGGTTTTAAATAACTTACAACAAAAACAAAAAACCTTATCGAGCTCTTTGGAGTAAACCAACCATTTTCTATCAATAGAATCGCCGTTTCGTAGCTTACGTTCATAAAATTAATTAGAAAAGTGTCTACCTATTTTATCTTTTGGATAATCCAAATTGGTTTCTCTAAAAGGCCATTTGCTTACAAGTTCGTCTTTCATGTTTGAACGTAAACCATCCCAAACTCTCACATCAAAAATATTATAATTATCTTTAGGGAGACTTTCATTAACTTTTTCAACATGATCTTCGTTAATATCAACATCGTCAATTTCATTAACATCAACATCGTCAATTTCATTAGCATCAACATCGTCACTTTTTGAATTTTCATTACTTATAGGATTTTTAATATTTTCTTCAACATTATTACTATTCTTTTTTTGCCTAACAACAAACTATTCTAAAGATCCAACTTGAGCTTTATTAGATTCTTCTATTTTTTGCTTTCGTTTTCTATTTTGGGCACCCGAAGGTTGTGAACGACGTAACATGATAGATTCTAGTGTAAATTATCCAAATATCTTATATAATAACAAGATATGAAAATCGAAAAAAATACGTATAAAATGAATTATGGAATAATATCACCTGATTAGTTCACATGGAGGGATGGAGATGAAGAAATTCAAGACTTGAGAAGTAGAGAGTTAAGAATAATATATGATTCAATATTTCAATTGCCTTGAACTTGATCTTGATCGAATGATCACCCACTGCAATGATACGTGTATATTGTTTTTTTTTCAAATGGTTTGTGTTACTTTGTCAATTGGTAACCGAAAATACCCACAATCACGTCTCTCTTTTAAAATGGATTGTGACTTTGTCAATTTGTAACTTCCCACAATCACGTATTCACGTACCATAAATATTGTCTCGTCTGTTACATAAAAAATAAAGTCCACCCTAGTACTATGGGCTTGAATATGTATAAACTTATATGGGCTTATAAATTGAACCTAGTCTAATGGAACACAAGCTAATAAAATTAGGGGTGAGCAGAAAAACCGAAAAATCTGAATAAACCAAAAACCGAAACCGAACCGAACCGAAAATAACCGAACCAAACTAATAACCGAACCGAATTTACAACAACCGAACTTTTAATTCAGTTCTCGGTTTGGATATGGTTTTGGTAATCAAAACCGAAAACCAAACCGAAAACCGAATTCATATAAACTTATATATTTTTTATATATTTATATATAAAAAAAAGANCCGAACCGAAGAACACCCCTAAATAAAATGATGCCCCCTCCCTTTGTGCTGCCTTTGGCTGTTGCCCACCTGGCCCAATACTAAATCCGGCTCTGACGCCTAGCAATATTTTTTTTTGTTTGTTTGTTTTGGTGGGCTTCTTTCTTTTTTGTCTGTGTTTGTGATGTGTTTGTGATATGTTTGTGTCATACTGTGATGTGTGTGTGTTTTTTGTATGTGTTTTGCAGGTTTTGCTGGAGGAAGAAGATGATCCAATTTAATATGCGTGGAATAGTACATTTGTTGTTGGATATTTGTATTGAATTTAGTGTCTTTTATGTTCCAGTTATTTTAGTAATCACCACATGCAACTTTTCTTATTGGACCTCATATACTCCACTCTTTTGTCTCAAAAAAGTTCACCTCTAATTTTATTTAACATATTTAATGTTTGAGGATTGCGACCACGCAACAGGTTTTACCTCTCAAGGGATCTTGAGAAGCTTGCAATCCCACCAGGCAGTGTACCTGACCGATGTAGTATAGTGTAGTGGTAAGTACGGGGGATTGATCGTTCTCTCACAGGGAATAGTGTTCGTTAGGTATGAAAAACTACTCTAATAGGTCTAAGGGTGAAGGAAGATTATTTTTGTATTTTTATATTTTTTTGAAAGCAAGTAAAATCTCGGGTTTGAAGGAGTGGGCGGAATTAGTTGCTAGCCAACTAACCCAAAAACTACTATTGCAATTAAAATAAAATAACAAGAAAATAAAAGGTTGTGAAACTTATATGGAGACAAGTGTGTTTACTTAGATTTCCTTACTCCCTAACTATCTTTTACCGGTTAATTAGTGTGTATTAATTGCGTGGATGACGGGTGTATTCCTTAATACCATTCGTGGGGTGGCGTACGTACTTCCCCAACTCTATAAGCTCCTACTTCACTCCTATGTCGAGCCTGCTAGAAGCTCCTAACATGGGATCATTAGAATTCGCTCATGCATTAAATACAACCATAAAAACCTAGTACGCATTGGTTCATGTTTCTTAAGACGTTCAAGCAAGTTACCGTATAGGAGGTTAGCCAGTTTTCTTAAGCCTAACATCGATAAACAATCATCCAATACAATTAATAACACACCAACAACCAATAATCAATAGTTAGGTTTCATTAGATCTAAGCAAACACAAAATAAATCTAGCCTAGCATGTTAATTGAAAGACAAGCATAAGATATAATTAACCAACACATAGACATATTGATTAATTTGAATGAAGACTTATCTTTAATTGAACATGGAAGCATCAACGGTGAAAAACCCTTGAAAAAGCTGTCAAAATCGTCTAGGGTTTTGTTCCCAAAAGTTGCACACTAATGAATGAAAAAATAGAAAAGTATATATAGAAAATACACTCTGACGGCGTCAGCTTATACGCTCTGACGCCGTCAGCTCGCCGCCATTAGGGTTCTCGGATGGCCTAGATCTACTTCTGACGCTGTCACTTGTAAACTTGTTCTGGGCCGTCTCTCTTTAGCATTACACCTGACGGCTTAGGAATATTAACACCTGACGCCGTCAGGTGTAAACATCACATTTTCTTCTTAAGGCGTCACGTATAGTCAGAATCCACTCCTTTGTCTTGGTTGGCTGACGGCGTCACCTTGTAACTCTGACGCCGTCAGGAAGGATTTCCAGCATTCTTTTGAGACTTTGTCGTTTTCTTCACTTTATGCTCCAAAAACGTCCAAAATGATGTGTTTTCCAGAATTCTTCTCAAAAGTACCTAAAATGACAAAAGGAACGATTTAGGGCAATATTTGATCATATTAACACGAATTAGGGCTTAAATGATCCCCTAAAACGGGTACACTTTTCACCTCATCAAATACCCTTACACTTGAGGTTTGCTTGTCCTCAAGCAAATAGGCTTTTATTCCAATCAAAATATGAGTTAGGGGTCATTTAAGACTAATATAAAAGTAATTACAACAAATAGTTACTCGACCCTAATCATAATAAGCACGGAAATCATACACTAGCACCTCACAAATAGTGTTTGGATACTCTCATCTCTCGGGTGTTATAAACCTATACAACTACATTTGAAATGGAATAAAATCACTCACTACCTGTCATAGCAAATAGATTACCATAGGCTTGGGAGAGGATCAATTACTCCTCCACTAGGCGTAAGCACCTAAGATAAACTATCAAAGAGGGCTTTCCAAAGGGTTGTAATGTAAGGTGTAGGGATATGATAAACACGGTTTGGTTGGAATAAAGGGTATTTTACTGGTGGCAAGGTAATTATCATGATCAAATACATGTACTATACAATGTTGCTAAGCCAAGACTCGACTCAACTTAAACTAAAAATGAAATAACAAAAACATAAACAAACATAAAAAGAAACAGGATGGTAGTCCGTATGTTTTTTCTACTTCTCTTTTTCTCATTTTTTTTTTATTTTTCTTGATTTTTTATTTTATTTTTTATTTATTTATTTATTTATTTATTTATTTTTTGCATACACTCTTGCCCTACCATCCAAAATAATACATCATAGGGGCCTCGGTTCTCCCCTTACACTTGAACTTTTACATACTTTACAAATAACTAATCTAATGACTCGAATTAAGATAATCGAAACACTTGGAGTACTTTTTTAAAATATTAGGAAATAATGATGTTCTTCCCAATTACTCCATTAAACTAGTACTTTACCCATGAGTCCCAATCGTCCCAAAACAATATGTACAAGATATGACTCGACTTAGCAACCATGTAATTAATTAGATAATTAACAAAGGGTTTAACACAAATGTTGTCACAATAATGCACTAAAGATGAGTGCATACAAGGTAGGCTAAGGCGATTTAGGTGTACATTTAAGTGGGGTGTAACAAATTCTCACTTTGAGTAAGATGCTCAAAGGTCGTAACGAAAAGATAGGCTCTGAGGGGTGTACTAGGAGTATCGTGTACCAAAAATGGGTACAACACAAAGGGTGTGGGAGAATTACTTGACCAATATAGCCAATGTAATTATAACAAAAACACGGGTGTAAAACAAGGGGTTAGTCCTAATGCCTCTTATCATGTAGTAGATCTAACTACACGAATGTAGTCTCACTTGTGGATTTGAGATGGTCCTAACGCAAGTTCTAGAATCTAAGTGTTACCGGTACACACATCATAGCATAAATGCTTTTCCTACCAATTCTAGGGGCGAACCTCACATATTTGGGGTGAAAATTTTTTTTAGTGGTACGGTTTTGTGCTAGTCATATAATTTCCTATCCATGAGACGCTTATTAGGACCAAAGTTTCACTTCTAAATGTTGTAAAAAATTTAAATTGGCGCTAAAATTGCCCTAACAAATATTTCTCTCAGTTTTATTACAAATTTCAAACAAACACAAATCAAGCGTAATTGCATTCTCTAAGGTGTCTTCATTTACCCCCCCCCCTTACACTTAAACCGAACATTATCCCCAATGTTCACATAAAAGATGTAAAAGTAATGAAAATGAAAGAATGAAACAAATACTCCCCTGATTCGTTTGGTGTGGATAGTGAGCTAACATGGTTAGATCTTCTTCCAAGAAAGATGAACGCTCAAAGCTTCCCTTCCGAAATATAAATCATCTCCTTGTCCAAAATAAACTGTTAACCTGAAAAACAATAAAGGCGAACCTCGCGTAAAATTGGCGGTATAATCTATAATAGGATATAATGCTTGTGGAATGAATGTTTTTGCAGAATTCCTGGAGATTATAAGTTAGAGAATTAACAAAACTTTTTATGATTCCAGAAAAAAAGCAAAACTTTCAAAAATTTCAGAAAATTATTGCCTGACGCCGTCAGGTTGTAAGGCCTGACGCCGTCAGAAATGATCTGACAGAATTCTCATGTTAAGTTTCCGGAAAATTTCTGGAAAAACTATACCTTACTTCCTGGAATTCCTGCAAAAATATCATTATGACTCGATACAAGCATTTGACTCAAACAAGAACTAATATGCATGTTAATTTACATTGTTATGATTCATGTTCATTCGTTCTTATAAACCGATTTAGATTTCCCTTACACTTATCTTTTGCAAAATACATTTATATGTAGTTAAGACGAAGTTAAAAACAAAATAAAGTATTTTCACAAGTTAGTTTTTTGAAGCATGAATCAATAACAATAAAAATAAAACACACATACGGAAACAAATAAAATCAAACAAACAAACAAATAAACACACACAAAGAAAATAAAGCTTGGGTTGCCTCCCAAGAAGCGCTTTTCTTTATTAACGAGTCTTGTAGCTAGACTCAAAGTCACCGTACATTACGTGACTTCATCGCGCATTACGACGTAACCCTGATAGATATAATCCTTGTTATCTGGATGATGATATCTCAATCGTTCAACACTCGCAGTCACTTCACCTCCTCCTTTGCTGATCAAGCTAACTACCCCATCTTGATGCAGGCTTTAATTGTGAATGGTCCGTACCACCAAGGACTGGGTTCATCGGTGGGTGCTTTTGTTTCCAGATGCCTTAGGAGCACTGAGTCCCCTTTTTTAAACTTAACGTGGCTATCTACCTGCTCCTCAGCCTCTAAAAAATTCTCCTTATCATTCTTGCCTTCTCTTATCTCATTCTCCTTGTAATTCTTAATCTTTGCCTCCCATGCAAGGATTTTCTTATGAACATTACCACAGAGTATACTGGGGTCCGCTTCCATCTTCCTTCGTAGAGTAGCTTCTCTGATGTATCTTGGGATCGTTGGGAAGCTTATCGTTTTCTTTCCCTTTTTGATTCGGATAGTATTACTTTCATAATCGATTTGTGCCCTAGTAGTAGCGAGAAATGGTGACCCAAGAATTATGGGCATATTCGTATCATCTCTGTCAACGATCATGAAGTCNCACCCACAAACTAGTGGTCAAGTTGAAAATACAAATAGAGCTATAAAAAGAATACTTGAAAAAACGGTTAAGGACAATCATGCCGTATGGTCAAGGAAATTAGACGACGCTCTATGGGCATTTTGTACGGCTTATAAAACACCAATTGGTACAACACCAAACAAATAAAATCAAGCAAACAAATAAACACTCAAAACAAATAAAGCTTGGGTTGCCTCCCAAGAAGCGCTTTTCTTTATTAACGAGTCTTGTAGCTAGACTCAAAGTCACCGAACATTACGTGAATTCATCTCGCATTACGACGTAACCCTGATAGATATAATCCTTGTTATCTGGATGATGATATCTCAATCGTTCAACACTCGCAGTCACTTCACCTCCTCCTTTGCTGATCAAGCTAACTACCCCATCTTGATGCAGGCTTTAATTGTGAATGGTCCGTACCACCAAGGACTGGGTTCATCGGTGGGTGCTTTTGTTTCCAGATGCCTTAGGAGCACTGAGTCCCCTTTTTTAAACTTAACGTGGCTATCTACCTGCTCCTCAGCCTCTAAAAAATTCTCCTTATCATTCTTGCCTTCTCTTATCTCATTCTCCTTGTAATTCTTAATCTTTGCCTCCCATGCAAGGATTTTCTTATGAACATTACCACAGAGTATACTGGGGTCCGCTTCCATCTTCCTTCGTAGAGTAGCTTCTCTGATGTATCTTGGGATCGTTGGGAAGCTTATCGTTTTCTTTCCCTTTTTGATTCGGATAGTATTACTTTCATAATCGATTTGTGCCCTAGTAGTAGCGAGAAATGGTGACCCAAGAATTATGGGCATATTCGTATCATCTCTGTCAACGATCATGAAGTCGACCGGATACATGAATCCAGCAACGTTAACCAGCACATCTTCTGCAATTCCTAACGGGTACTCATAAGAATGTTTTGCAAAGGAAAGTTTAGTACGGGTGACGGATGGCAGTTCATTGGTTAGCTGAACATAAACGGATAACGGCGTCAAGTTTACATCAGAACCTTGGTCAGCTACCGCATCCAGATACTTTAGTTTTCCAATGCTGCATGGTATTTCGAAGACCCCGTAGAATTCTTGCTTTGCGACTAATTTATATCTCATGAGGCTCTCATACAATTGTCCTCCGGGTAATGCGTCAGATTCATCATCTGGTTTCGTCTTCTTTGACTCCTTATTGGGTAGATGAATACGTCGATAATTTCTCACCCAATCGGTTATGGTCTTCTTGTTTATTTCGTGCTTCAGGTAATGCCCCACTTGTTGTGATTTTGGCGGTTCCACCATTTGGCACTCATTAAAGGGCGCCTCCTTTTCGTTGTCTGAATCGCATTTGCAAGCATTAGTGTTTTAATCATCGAGTGGGATGAGGTCAATTTTGTTGACTTCCATACTTATAAACCTCCCTCTTTCTTCATTTTCGCCCCCGTGGACAACAGAGGTGGCATTGACAAATTTGTTGTGAGGAGCATCGTTGTTATTTCGCACCAAAACTTTTTCAGGAGCTTTTGTTTTTGTGTATTCTTTCAATAGATTCATCATCTCCGCCATCTTTTCCTTCATCTCCTCCTTCTGTTTGTAAACGGCTTCCTCAAATTTTGCCAACCGTTCGGAGTGTTTTGACATATATTCTCTCATTCGAGCTTCGAATGTTGGACTAAGTTTCTGAGGTGGTGAGTTGGGTTGAGCATACTTATGGAAGGGTTTAGTATTTTCCCTATGGGATGATTCGGACAACGGTATCTGCCTAATGCTCGAAACCGAGTTAACAGTGGCTCTTTGTGGACCTAAGGGCCTTTTTTGTCTTTCCATAATACATGCAACTCTCTTCTCAAGTTCACTGACGCTTTCCTCGGTGATTTGGTTGGCTTTATCGGGTGATGAATATGTGTTGACTGTCGTGCGTACGTCGTGGGTAATTTGCCACAATTCATCATCGTCGGATGTGAGCTCATCAATGATCTCCCATGATTCTTCGGCGCTTCTATCCCGCAATCTGCCTCCGGCGGCTCGATCGATGGCACACTTGGTGTGGTAATCAACATGGTCATAGAAGATTTGGATTTGAAGCCAAAGGTTGATGCCATGATGAAGGACTCTTTGGAGTAAGTCCTTGAATCGAATCCATGCTCCGTAGAGGGTCTCGCCTCGACGTTGTTCAAACATCAAGATATCCTTCCTTAGCTTGGTAGTTCTTCCCGGTGGGAAAAACTGAGCTAAAATCCCAAGTGGTGATGGATCCTGCGGGTAGACGCTCTAGCCACTGACTAGCATGGTCTCGCAGAGAGAATTGAAAGAGACGCAGTCTGGTCGTCTCTCGAGTTTCAACATCAAGGTCTATGGAATCTACGAGCTTAAGAAAGTCCTTGAGGTGTTGATTAGGATCTTCGGAACGAAGTCCATGGAATGCACATCCGCTTTGCACCAACCGGATGGTGTCAGATCGCAAGGGAGACACATTGGCTCCTTGAGTGAGCTCAATGGTGTTTCGATAGCCATGGTGGCTAGGACGGGAATACTCTCCTAAAGTACGGGCTCTGGGAGGTTGGTTTGGTTGTGGTGGTTGTTGTGGTAGTGGGTTGTTGGGATCAAGGATATTACCACCTTCCATGATGTCGGATGGTAATGGTTACGAACAAAAACACGAAGAAAATAGATAGACTAAAGAAAAACCTAGAAAAATAAAATAAAAATCTCACTAGAAAGGAATCTAGTGAGTAGACCTAATAAAATAAAAATTCAACCTAAGCAATAACTATTCCCCGGCAACGGCGCCAAAAAGTTGATAACGCGGGATTGCAACCACGCAACAGGTTTTACCTCTCAAGGGATCTTGAGAAGCTTGCAATCCCACCAGGCAGTGTACCTGACCGATGTAGTATAGAGTAGTGGTAAGTACGGGGGATTGATCGTTCTCTCACAGGGAATAGTGTTCGTTAGGTATGAAACACTACTCTAATAGGTCTAAGGGTGAAGGAAGATTATTTTTGTATTTTTATATTTTTTTGAAAGCAAGTAAAATCTCGGATTTGAAGGAGTGGGCGGAATTAGTTGCTAGCCAACTAACCCAAAAACTACTATTGCAATTAAAATAAAATAACAAAAAAATAAAAGGTTGTAAAACTTATATGGAGACAAATGTGTTTACTTAGATTTCCTTACTCCCTAACTATCTTTTACCGGTTAATTAGTGTGTATTAATTGCGTGGATGACGGGTGTATTCCTTAATACCATTCGTGGGGTGGCGTACGTACTTCCCCAACTCTATAAGCTCCTACTTCACTCATATGTCGAGCCTGCTAGAAGCTCCTAACATGGGATCATTAGAATTCTCTCATGCATTAAATACAACCATAAAAACCTAGTACGCATTGGTTCATGTTTCTTAAGACGTTCAAGCACGTTACCATATAGGAGGTTGGCCAGTTTTCTTAAGCCTAACATCGATAAACAATCATCCAATACAAGTAATAACACACCAACAACCAATAATCAATAGTTAGGTTTCATTAGATCTAAGCAAACACAAAATAAACCTAGCCTAGCATGTTAATTGAAAGACAAACATAAGATATAATTAACCAACACATAGACATATTGATTAATTTGAATGGAGACTTATCTTTAATTGAACATGGAAGCATCAACGGTGAAAAACCCTTGAAAAAGCTGTCAAAATCGTCTAGGGTTTTGTTCCCAAAAGTTGCACACTAATGAATGAAAAAATAGAAAAGTATATATAGAAAATACACTCTAACGGCGTCAGCTTATACGCTCTGACGCCGTCAGCTCGCCGCCATTAGGGTTCTCGGATGGCCTAGATCTACTTCTGACGCCGTCACTTGTAAACTTGCTTTGGGCCGTCTCTGTTTAGCATTACACCTGACAGCCTAGGAATATTAACACCTGACGCCGTTAGGTGTAAACATCACATTTTCTTCTTAGGGCGTCACGTATAGTCAGAATCCACTCCTTTGTCTTGGTTGGCTGACGGCGTCACCTTGTGACTCTGACGCCGTCAGGAAGGATTTCCAGCATTCTTTTGAGACTTTGTCGTTTTCTTCACTTTATGCTCCAAAAACGTCCAAAATGATGTGTTTTCCAGAATTCTTCTCAAAAGTACCTAAAATGACAAAAGGAACGATTTAGGGAAATATTTGATCATATTAACACGAATTAGGGCTTAAGTGACCCCCTAAAACGGGTACACTTTTCACCTCATCAGTATTATACATTTATAATACGGAGTGTAAGATTATAGTTAATCAAGATGATAATAAATTTAGAAAAACAGTAGGCACTCGAATAGGTAAATGGATTAATTAGGTAATTAGTTACTATATTTTTATGTTTCACTAAAAATTTAAAAAAAAAAGAAAAAAAAAACAAAACAAAACGACGGCACCAGAAAACTGGTGTTATGCCAGGGAGGGGGTTTTGGTGCCATACACAAAAAGTGCTGAGGTGGCACTATTTTTTCTCACGGCACCACCTTTGGCACGAGACTGTACCTAGCCTTCTGCTAGGTACCCAGCGCCAAGCCTTGCGTTTTCCCCAAAACGCCATCGGACGGCGCCAGCACCATACCGGACCTTGAATTTTCCCGTCTCGCGCCGTCATGACCAACTCAATTGGTCCCGGAAAACGCAACGCGATGGAGCCAACCCCATACCGGACCTCGCGTTATCCCGTTAAATGGTCTCGTTTTTCCCTTTTTTTCCTTACTTTTTTTTTGAACATTTGTGTTTGGTTTCTGGCTCGCGTTTTGTTGAGATGGAGGACTTGTGTGGATTTCTGGAGTGATAATTTGGGTATAGATGGAGGACATGTGTGGAGATGGAGGACTTGTGTGGAGATAAACGGTTTCAGGTAGAGATGGAGGCTGTTCAAAAAAAAAGGTAGAGACGGAGGACTTTGTGTATTTTGTGGAGTATTATAATTTGTGTCGTACATATGCTTTGGGTTGGGCCCTTTTGGGCCGGGTACATTGCCATTTTTGTACTATGAAATATGAATCAACAACAATAACGTAAATCCCAACCTATATAAAACACAAGTATGATTGCTATTTTTAGAGGCAAAAAATCATCTCAAAAACCTATAAAAACACCACGTGGAAAACCACTACCATTAGAAAGTTTTTCAAAATCGTTTAAATCAATTCGGTTCAGAAAAATTCAAAACAAAATCCCATGAAATATGGAAACTCATTGATTACTTTGATTTCAATTACATTTTGATTCATTCACAAAATAAAACACGCAGCAAATCACACACACTGCAAACACGGCCATAAACCACACAAAAAATCATTGATTATTTTGATTTCAATTCCGTTTTTCAAATATATGATTTCAATTCCGATTGCGCGTTTCTACTTCACAACTCGATCATGCAATCGTAGAAACAACACTTCATCACAAATCAACCATATTCAGTTTAAGGTAATTTTTATTTTTACTTTTTGTTCGAATTTAAACAAAATTTGGTTACTGGATGTGTGATGCTTGATGAATTAAGGATTAGTTTTGTATGTGTTTATGGATTTTGATTATTGGATTCAGTTTTGAAATGAATCCTGACTCCATATGAAGGTGACTGAATCATGCCCGCCAATTATTTGTTAATTTGTTGCAAAAATCAATAGCTTCTGATTATTTAGATACATCACTTACTTTTGTGGTTGATTTTTATATTGGTAATAAATTGTTTATATTTGTTTTGAGCAAGTTATGTAACCCGTGCAAATCAAGTGTTCGGTGAAATGTTTTATTCAAACAAAAATGTGTGAAATTTTTAATTTTTGTTTTGATCGGTTTTTTGTTATATAAACTATTTTGCATGGTGTTGTATAAACCATTGGAAGTAGAACTCAGGCTGTGTAGAATGGAGGTATATACACTTGAGTTTGTTCGATTAACATGGTAGGTTGTAGAAATTTTGATTGTGTATCGGATTTTGCATATATTTGTTAAATATCAAAGTTGCATCTTCTTGGTTTACAATTCGATAACTAATGAACTTCTAAATCTATACAAGAGGAAACCATAATATTGGATAGAATGAAGTAACAGGAAGTTTGAGAAGTTGACAAGATAGCTCAAACACTACGTGAGCTTGAGAAAGTTGTTATAGAGTCTGGTGGAGTGTACGGAAAGCCTTCATACTGAAATATTAGTTGAACTCTTACATAGTGAATTCTGAAAAAGGTTGTATACTGAAATCTTAGCTGAACTCTTACATATTGAATTTTATAGAGTCCGGTGGAGTGTACGGAAAGCCTTCATACAAGAGGAAAATTGGGGCGAGTTCATATACAGCTTCAGCCACACAAGCTCCCAGAGCTGCACCATGTACTTCAAAATAGAATCCTCCAACTTATAGGTTAGTCATGTTAGAACCACATTCTTAATATAATTGGTAGGTAAATTTAAGATATACTAATTGGTATACTACTATCATGCTTTTACATTTTGTGTGGTTTGCAGAGGTAAATACCTCCTCACTCCGGTAGAGTACTTATGTCATCCATGTATTGCCTTCTTGCATTGTTTAAGGCTATGATTCAGTAAACTTTATTACAAGTTATTGTCATATTGGTCCGTTTCTCTGTATCTTTTCCTTCCATATTCAAAAGCTTCATGATTGCTGGACTATTTTCTCTGTATTTGTAATCTACTGGATCACTAATAAAATGAGACACAGAGAATGGATATAAGTATAAGCTGTAAGTTTCATCTTTTGATATTTTCATTTGTGGGTTGACATTATTTGAATGTTCAACCATTGATCTACTTCGTTTGTGTCTTAAGCCTTAACCGGTTCCTAAATTACTTGGTGGCAACAACTTTAGCTACTTCTTAGTATAATAACTGGTTGTTAAATTGACATTCTGTATGCATTTGTCTACATAAAAACCTTCAATTATTCTTGTCATAGGTATGATGGACAGTGTGACATGCTATACAATCAAACTTTCAACCTTGATCAAGTTGCTTCAGAGGGGATTAAAGATGGTATGAAAATAGTACGTTTCTACAATTATATAGTTTTTGTTATTAAACTGATTTTGGATATGATTTTTATTAAATATATGCCACCCCGCCATTTGAGATGTATGTTCTTGAAAACTTTGCAATAACCAGATAGACTTGCATTATAACTCATATTTTCTGCCACTTATAATTTTGTATTTTCCAGATGTCGGCTCTGAAATCAGCTAACAAAGAACATGAATGATGAAGACTGTCAAGACTCAAGGCATTGATGTTAGTTTTTTGTTTATGTTGTGTTATTTCTTCCATGCCAACTTATTTGGGTAATTTGGTTAGGTTTTAATTGTGGGCCACATATTTTGTTTATGTGTAGAATTTGCAATATGAAATGATGGACATGATGTATAATAGCAATGGAATACAAGAGTATCTTGGTAGAAGCTATAGCGTGCCTGATGACATCAATGAAGATGAGCTCTTGGGTGGTAACCACACATTTCACTGTCATATTAGGAGTTTTGTATGCATATAGATCCACTTAGGATGGATTTTGACATATTGGGGCATAAAATATGACCCAAATCGACCAACTTGTGAAGGGGTAAAATGGCCGACTCTAGATCAACCTTTAGAATATGTTTTTTGATACATAAAAACTGATTGTTGCAACTTTAGACTGAAGATCAGTTCCAAAATGCAAACTAAACGTACGATTCTAGATCAACCTTTAGAATCGATGCATATATATACATACTCACGATACCGAGAGCCACATAAAGTTTTATGACGAGATGGACCGTCAAATTCTTTTGCTAATATAACCAATTTTTATGATATTTTGTCTCTAGGATGCTATTAATTCAACATCGTCTATGACTAAAAGCTTGAGCAGTGAATTCGCTGATGGCTAAAGGAAGTTGGCAGCTCTTGCACTTGCTGGGGAAAATTCTGAATCGGTGAACCCATTGATAACCCATGCCTGTAGGCAGTTTTCGCATTAAGGTTAGTTTAGCTCTGTGTTATGTTGTATTCATTTTATGTAATAGATGGCGTTTTCATTGCATCTAATAAAAGTGCTTTCTAGGTTCGTATACAAGCACAAATACAAGGAGGGCTTTTACTGCTGCCCTGCAAAGAAGTGATGTCTGGATTGTTTCCTGGTTATGCTCTCAGGTATTTTTTTTCTCTGCAAAGTTTTTATGATTTTATAATAATCTGAGTTGCATAAGTGCGGTTAAAGCCCTATTGTCAACAACATGCATAATAAGATAGGGACACTTGCATGCCTAACAAGCTATGTAGATTAACCTCTGCAATAAAATGGAAGTGAGTGGTATGTATATGTTACCAATACTTTCCTCTTAACATTAACAAACACTACTTTTTGATTTTGATTGTTAATTTATTACAAGAAAATGAGCAATGAAGATAACATATGTTATTCTGTTAACAAGTTGCAATTCATGTCATCATTTTTTTAAAAAAGCAATCTTACTTGCCTTTTATTGAACTTTCTTTCATTTTAGTCCATATTACACCAAATAAAGATCATGATTTTTTCAAAACCTTACATTTTTTGCTACTAATATGGTTCAACAATGAAACACATAAGACATTTATTCCATAATTATTTGAAATATACCAGAAACATACTAAGAGTGTAGTAAAATACTACGTGGAGACTGAAGAGAAAGTAAAAATGCACAAACTTGCTCAATTGAGTGACATGTTACAGATTACAAGCAATACGAATCTTGAATCACACTTCGAATAAAAAAAGTAAGTATTTCTCAGTAGTTTGCTTGCAATTAAAGAAGCAACCGCAACCCAAAAACTAAATATAAATCCAAGAAAAACGCTGACAATTAATCCCCACTCTGATTCATAATCAGTTTGTTCTACCCCTACACGTTGCGTACTTACATCAGGTGGGACTCCTTTCTTAGACAATAATAAGAAGTCAATAAAGCCAAATCATATTGTCTAAGAAAATTACATTATTACTGGTGGTTGGCACCTCATTTTGCAATGCTTTCAAACATATTCCTGTGATTATGTCTTCTTATGCTCAAATTTTTACAGCCCCCACGAGTTAATACATGGTGAAATTATGGAGCTTGGTCATCATTTTGTTACAGGCAGTCAAGATGAACATAGGTGGTCGTCTCGTGGTTTTGACCATGTGCTAGAGAAGAAACCTTGGGCTAGAGTCAGGCGAAGTGTGAGCTGTTACGGAAGGTTCATGCCTCACATGTTTGTAAGTGCCAAACATTGCCAATATCAATGCCTTTCTTTATTTTACTAAGAAATGATATTATATCGAAAGGATATGTCTATATCATGTATGACAAAAGAAAAACATGTTGATATTGTAAATTTGTAATTTAACATCTACAACTGGGTGAAACATTTGATGATATCTTTCTGACAACACTTAGGAACCAACTCACTTTTATTGCATATTGTGTATAAGTATGTGCTGTCCAACTCACTTTTAACTGCATGGTTTTTAAAATAAGTTTTAAAGTATTATTGATTTGGAATCCATGATCTCACGGGTGACGGTATAGAAAGTGAAGCAACGGATGCCCTTGTGCTAGAAATGTCATTTTATTTTTCTGAAAATAAAGTAGGCACTCCCGTTTGTGTCTAATTAATATATTTAGTTTGGTTATGTACTGTGAACACAAAACTTACTGCTATCATGAATCATATAGGTATTTGGCATTACCATGTGTTAAAAGAAGTATTGTTGCTTTGAAGCTAAATTTAACAAATGTTTGATCTTTATTATAATGACCATAGCAGAAATACAAATGCTTGACAACATGTTGATCATTAAACTTTTTCGCTCGTGGATAAATTCAGTGCTTAATGAACCAGATGCTACTTGCTATGAGATTTTCGTAAATATTATGAATGATGCCATGTCAAAAAAGTTCCGAACTTCTGTGACAGTTTTACTTTGGATAAATTAGTTAAGGAAATGCTTTTATCCAATTAGAAAAGAAAAATGTAACCTAGAAACATGGATATAAACGGGTCCGGGTTTTGGTCGGGTTGACTCGCCTATTCTCAAAATGTTTTTATTTTTCTATTTTGAGTAAAATATGAAGAAAAAAAAGAAGGTGACTGATGTGCGTGGGATTGCGACCACGCAACAGGTTTTACCTCTCAAGGGATCTTGATCGTTCTCTCACAGGGAATAGTGTTCGTTAGGATAGAAAAACTACTCTAATAGGTCTAAAGGTGAAGGAAGATTATTTTTGTATTTTTGTATTTTATGGAAAGCAAGTAAAATCTCGGGTTTTGGAGGAGTGGGCGGAATTAGTTGCTAGTCAACTAACCCAAAAACTACAATTGCAAGAAAAATAAAATAACTAAACTATTGTGGTTGTGAAAACTTATATGGAGACAAATGTGTTTACTTAGACTTCCTTACTCACTAACTATCTTTTACCGGTTAATTGATGTATGTATTACTTGTGCGGATGACGGGTGTATTCCTTAACAATTCATGGGGTGGCATACATATCTCCCCAATTCTATGAGCTCTTATCTCCTCCTACAACCATGCGTACACATAATCATAGGGATTGTAAATAGTGGCTCATGCGTTAAATACTACCTTAATAACCTAGTA
>LBNU01023056.1:25321-51186 GCA_014162995.1 Artemisia annua
GCCAGATGATGACTAATACTGTGTTAATGTTAATTCAGATACGATGTCGTTGTTATGATTCAATAGATTCATTCGTACTTATAAACAATTACGCAATTTCCCAGATCATGTTTTCCAGAATTCTTCTCAAAAGTACCTAAAATGACAAAAGGAACGATTTAGGGCAATATTTGATCATATTTACTCGAATTAGGGCTTAAATGACCCCTTAAAACGGGTACACTTTTCGTCTCATCAGTGACAATAGTAAAAAGTAAATTGACCCGCCTAGACACGTTGGGTAATTGTTAGACAATTGTAATTACTATCAAATAACTAATTGGACACATGTATAATATTGCTAATGTACGAGTGTCAACAACTTGTCACGTTGGTAGGTGGTGGCTGCAATAGTGTCACGGCTGCTCTTATATTAGTAACTTATATGAATGTACTTTTTGACCCGAATGTTATCATATTATTGTTGCAGTCCTCATGTCCAATGGAGTAGTGATATAGGTTTGCGATATCTTATATCATTAGTTTGTTTAAAATTGCTAGATAAACTAATGTTGGTCTTAAAATAAGACAATAAAGTGTTTGGATTGTTGGTTGTTCTATCAGGAAACATATGAGCTAGAGAATTGCAAGAGCTGGCATAATGGGGAAAAGGGAACAGGGGCGGAATATGATCTTATAGGACCAAAAACTACAAGATATGCGAACATTCTGAAGTTCTTTATATGCTAGAATCGTATGATTGGTTATATGTTGTTTGTACAATGATATTTTCTTTCACATGATTTATACTTCAATTCATTCACTAGTCTTGATTTTCTTATATGTAATAAAATCATTAAGCTAGCCCGCCCATCGGGCGGGTCTTGAAGCTAGTATACTTATATACTACTAATCTTTTTGAGCAAATACTTAGACTACTAATCATCAAAGGTTTTATCTTTTTATGTGCTTGAAAGATTGCTTAACGTTGTTTGCAAAAGACTAGTGTAAGACTAGTCTAAATGTGGGTTAATCCGAGTTTAGTTAAAAAATTGTAATATTTGGTTAAATTTTGCATGTATTTTTTTATTAATAAAATTTTAATTTTAGTTAAATATATTTTTTATTTAATTAAATGAAAAAAAATGTGGGGTCTAGGGGTGCACGATGGCACCAGAATCTCGTATTATAGAAGGGAGGGGGTGTTTTTGGTGTTGTTGTGAATTCTGGTGTTATAAGAAAATGTACTGATGTGGCAACACTTTTCCCATAACACGAACGGGACGGCTTGAAGGGTACCTTATGCTCTAAGTGGGCATACAGCAAAGATCAAAAAGGCAAATAGAATGACTGGACACAGCCAACTGTCAATTTGCAATACCCTTTTGACCCATGCTCTCATATTAGCAAATCATTTGTAACCCATTAAAAATACTGCCAAAACCTAAGTCACTCTGGAAACTCACAACCTGATTAAATCCCAAGAAGTACCAAAATTAACAAAAAACAGTACCCGGTACTTTTTTGAAGTATTCTGATCCAACCACTTAATTGATATTGATTCCCATATGTTTGTCACGATACTGTAGCAGATTATAGTAGAAAGTTATTGTGCCCGTATGTTTCGAGGGTCCCGTAACCATTGTTGCCAATCTATCGAATTATATTTCTTTGATCTTTTCATAATCCATTCGAAGCACTTGAGTTGAATATCTTGTATAATCTTGTTAGTACTTGAAGCTTTCTTACCGAACACACGAGCGTTCCTTTCTTTCCAAATGTAGTATCTGTAAGTCCAAATTGTAGCTTGCCAAAGTAAAGATAGATTGGAGGAAACATTAACATTCCCACTATGAGCGAAAAGTTCTTCAATAGTGAAAACATTAACACTCCCTATATTCCACCAATTAAATATTTTGGTCCACACACTCATTGCAAGGTCACACGTGACAATGCAATGAGTACATGTTTCCACACTATCATTACAACACGCGCATAAAACCAAGTCTAAATCAATGCCTCGTCTATCAAGTTCCACACGCACCGGTAATCTTCCTTTGAGAGCTCTCCATACGAAGATGTTGACTTTCTTAGGCACCAACTTGTTCCAAATCGTCTCTTGACCATCGCTATCCACATGAAGAATCTTCTCCTCAATCAAACTTGTAAGACTTTTGACTTTGAACTCGTCATCATCATCAAATGTCCACTTCCATCTATCCCTACAATCATTAGAAACAACTAAATTTCGTAATACCTCAATTAGATCCTCATATTCCTAACACACCCTACCCCTAATGCTCCTATTCCAATCCCACACCCAAACCCACTCATTATCTACCCAAGTACCCTTATCCATCACACTACCCTCTTTTCTATTATCTAAGTGAAAAAGTCTAGGAAACCTATCACATAATCTTCTACTATCCACCCATCTATCAACCCAAAACCTAATATCCCTTCCATCCCCCAACACCCCCACACATGACGACGTGAAATCTAAACCCAATTCATCCAACTCCATACCAACCTTCACAATATCTCCCCACATCCCTCCACCACCCTTCGGCAAAACCCTACCCCACCCGTAATTACCCCCTAAACCCCCATACACACCATGTATACTTTTAATGACCTTAACCCATAAACCTTCACCCTCCCTCTTAAATCTCCACCACCATTTCCCTAATAATGCTAAGTTTTTTTGCCTTAAGAGACCCCACATTAAGACCCCCCCTCCCTAAAAGATGCAAGTATTGTATCCCATTTGACCCAAGAAAACTTTTTGCCCTCCCCAATCCAGGCCCAAAAAAAGTTTTTCCTAATTCTCTCAAGAGTTTTTATCACACTCAAAGGCACACGGAACATCGAGAAATAATACAATGGCAAGCTACCGAGAACCGATTTTATCAATGTTAACCGGCCCCCGAACGACATCGCTTTGGCTTTCCACCCGGCCAATCGATTCTTGAATTTTTCAACCACGGGTTTCCAAGAATTCACCCGACTCATGTTTTCACCAATTGGTAAACCCAAATATGTGAAGGGAAGATCACCAATATCGCACCCCATCCAATTCGCCATATCCCCTAATTCCTCATCGTTAACGCCCAAACCATATAGTTTACGTATTTTAGGTTTTTTATACAAATTAACCTGATTCAATTGTCGATAAAACTAATCACAATTTTGATCTTTATACACAAATAGAAGAGCTTAATTTTATCGCGTGACAAAATCGAACTCTCGTATTTATATAAAGACATCTTTTGCAATTTTTAGTTTTCTCTAATTATATAAAAGATTTGGTTACTTAAATAGATTAGGTCCTAAAAAAGGTAAAGATTACTTGCTTGTTTTTATAAACTACTACCCCAAACCCAAATGATAGAAATCCGTCATTTCTTATTTACTGGGCTTGGGCCACGGATTATTTTTGTTGTAAACATCCCAAACACTCGTTTGATTTCATTTTGAAGATTGAAGAAATGAGAACAGGGGCTTGAATGCAAATTATAAAAAGACATAAACCTTAAAAAAGACAGAAACAACATTGGTGTTTCAGAGACAAAGATTCTGGATGAAAATAATTGTTGGCAGATGCACTGCGTTGTTATGCAACAAGATTATTATTCAATCAAGAATTCCATCTTCATCATGTTTTTTGGCTTCTTTTCGATCCACTCCTTTTTCTTCTGAAAAATGGAACGATAAATGGACCAGGAGTTCTTTTGCGGTAATAACAACTTCTTCCCTTTTGTTATTTGGATTTCTTTGATGATTGTCTTATTTGCAATGCTATCAAATGAATTGCATTCGTTGTCAAAAAAAACCAAATAATTATGAATGACAATTGTGTAATATGATTGTTTTTTAGACTTGTTGCAACAAGGTTTAAGACAAATGGCGCAAGAACATATTAAACTTTAGGCCAACTAAATAACTATTTGAAAGAGATTACTGGTCATAGTTTTAGCCGAAATAACTATTAGATGTCCAACTAGAACGATTCATCACATTAGTTAACTATTGCAGCAGTGCAGCTAAAAAAATGACGGTAACATCTTTTGAAAAGTTGAAAAACCTTACATTGCACAAAAAAATGACTTTCGATACCTTAACTTGAGAAAAAAATAAAGTGGGATACCTTAAAGTTAAGTTGGCCTAAAGTATAGTACATTTATGTGCGATTTTCCTAAGATTTAAATGAGGGAATACTGACACAATCAAACAACTTATTTTAATGTCAGAGTAACACTAACATCGACAGGATTGAGCATTGGGGGAGGAGAGTAACAAGGATGCATTTTGTAGGCAGACATGATCAGTGTCTCTATGGTGTCAATGACCCGTGTAACCCCTTTTTTTTTGTGAAAAAATAAATCTTCTAGATTAGGATTTACCTAACATATGATTGAGAATTTACAGCATCGTTAATTCTATGTGTTTGTCATTACATATGTTAGTGTCGTAACGTCATCTTGAATTCCTGAAATGACATTGACGTTTAAGTTTTTCATTACATCTGCACTTTCATAGCTAAATTATGCTTTGAATGATTAAATCATGTTGACGGGTGATAACAAAATTGAGTTGATCTGTTGCATCAGTTACATATAATAACTACCGTAAGTGTAGCCTTCAAATTTTACTGTATTATGTTTATGCTGTTTCTGTACTATTACTACCACTATATATGACAAATGATTCTCCGTGCAGGATTCAGGAGGTCAAAAACCATCTAAGGTATATCCTAATCTTCGAATTCTAGTATTGTTTCTAAAATTTTCCTGTTTCTTCTCTCTTTTTTCTTGTTCATTTCATTCAAGGCTACCCATGTTCAGGAGACGTCCTAATTTTGACTAATCTGTACTTCTTTGGCATTCTTATCCAGACATATATCAAATACAAAACACGTCAAAGGCGTGCAGATGCAAAGAAAGCTTTGAAGGATCTCCTATCGAGAAGTGGAAGTTCCAAGTTTACACTTGAGGTATCCCTTCATTAGGCTTTTCTCTAAACACCTATGCAGTTCAATGAAGCAGTTTGCTTTTATTTAAGTTGAAAGTCTACTAGCAGCTCGTTTCGTTTCCCGTCAGCTTATGAGAATTCAAAAGAAACTTGCCAGATGAAACCTTTTATATGGACCTCACTGAATCTTTAAATCATTTATCATTCACTCAGGGAAAATTCAACATTACTATTTGATATGATTGACGTCTTTTTTTTATTAACTTAGAACTATATTTTGCACGAACAATGATTTTTGAGAAATCTTCTAAATATAAATGCTAACAGGAAATCATATATGGCACCTTTTATTAGTGTCACCCATTCTTACAAAAGGCAACGTTCTTTTTGCCAACAAGGATGGCCTGTGTTCGCATACAATGGTTTAAAAAGTCTATTCTTAATTGGTCTTATATCGGGGCAGGGAGGATCCAAAATGTCATTGTGGGTCCTATTTACATCAAGAGAAGAAGTGGATGAGACCCACAAGATGAACAACATAGATAGATTTACTAAATGGATAACATCTTAACCTTCTATTGGTTATATTAACCTAGGGTGAATTCTTAAAGAGGCATGAAACAAAAAGTTGGGAAGACTCTTTTGATACAACAGACAACAAAAAGAAACGAGACCCCCAAAAGGCCTCAGCTCGCCGTGCTACTAAAGCTAATCAGAAGAGAAACAAAAGTAAGATTCATTCATACTAAATTTATTACAGTCGAAGCTTTATGTCCTAATTAATTGCTAATAAATTAAACACCATACATGTATACTAACCACTTAAATTACCAATTCATATGGTAATTAATTTGGGGGTGTGACTTTTAAACCATCGTGCTTAACACTGTAATTTGCACCGTTTGTCCAAAATTTCCACCCATGCAAAGCCATCACTGGTGCTTTTCTTAATCTGTCTAGAGAAGTAAATTGGTTTTGGATACTGGCTTTCAGATCCATAGTGAAAAGATTCTTAAATTGTTTTATTTCATGTATTCAGTAATTAAGAATTTAAGCATGCTGTTTTGGTTTATATTCATCTATACAGGCAAGTCGAAAAAGGGGTCCATCTATGACGACGATTTTGATGATGATCCTGGGACGCATTTCCGGGCAACATTTGGTAATCGACGGTATTCATGGTCATTTAAGTCATGGGAAGAGTCTTTTTACCAGAGTCAAACAAGTGGATTTGAATGGAGAGAGGAGTCAAATAAAAGAAATAAATGGAGGACTATAAGTGATGATGAGTCCGATGAAGATGATGATCAGCCCTCTGTAGTTGGTTCACATACAGACAGAATAGCATTGGGGTTGCCCATAAATGGTCCACTAAAGATTGATGACGTAAAAAATGCGTAAGTTCATGTTTATAGTAGCTTTGTATGTGACCGGATCATTATTTTGCAATTACAACTCAGAGGCGACTTTTCAAACCTACTTGCCTTTTCATTACAAATAAATCCTTGTTCCTCACAATTTATGCCAAAACCTTTTAATTTTCCTATGCCTGGTTAAAAAAAACCGACTGCTGCGTATAACTTGTGATGACTTGTATCTCTGTCTCACTTTGCAGTTTCCGCCTTTCAGCACTTAAGTGGCACCCTGATAAGCATCAAGGTCCATCACAGGTTAGTTTGTACTTGTATTTCGGCTTCTATGGTCAAACCTGTTACTTCTTAATAATAACATCCATGTAGACCATATAGCTAGTCATGCCTCAATACTTATTATATGTTTGTAAATTCTACATACCTTTCAAAATGGAGATCGAGTAATGATATATAAGCCTACTAAATAGACCTACAAATAGGCCTACTCCATTCACATTTTGACAAGTGACGAACACTAATTCTCTCCTCATATTCACCAATCAGCTTTTCAATTGCACCAATCACATCTGTAGGTCTGTTTTTAGGCATATCACTTAGGTCTACAAATCACATCTGTAGGTCGTTAACATTTTACAAGGTGAATTTTGGCCACTACCATAAAATTTTCTTTGGATGTTATGCCTCATTTCCAGAGCACCCTTTGTCCATTTGTCCTGCGTTTGCAGAATCCTATCAGTGCTTACTAACACATTCACCCTAAATGGGCGTTAACTTAACATAATTAATAATGATGGGGGGAAAATCAGATCAACTCGCCTTCGTTTTTGGTAATAAAGTACAAGCTATGGGCACAAACACATTAAAAACATGAAGTCCTGTGACCAAAATATTTATTTTTGTAGTATGGTGGCCAAAAAAAGTTCACTCAGTTCTGCATTTTCCAAATATTTTTTAAACCTTGATACACTCGTAGCACTTGAAGGTTAACTACTAATTTCGAATAAAAAGAGTAGTCTGTTTACCTTAAAAATCAAAGAATAACACTTGACATAAGGGTAAAAGTGAACTCTTAGAAAATGCTGTTAAACCCAATTTACTATAAATTAGGTTTGAAGCCTACTTAACAATTTCAAGTCAGCCTAATGATTCTTAAGTCCCGTGATTTCTTTTTGCAGGCAGTGGCCGAAGAGAAATTTAAAGTTTGCGTAACTGCATACAAGTCTTTGTGCAGCGCTCTTTCAAATTAAAATCATATTCCTTAACTTGGACTTACAGTATTATGGAGGAGAGGTATTTCTGCATTAGCTAGAGGTGTAACATGTCTAGTTAATATACATAATTAAAAACGGGAAGGTTTTTTATATAGTTACAAAAAGAGTTATTGGTGTTACATAGTGTTATGTTATCTTTGATGTTCTTGTGTTCATGAATCTTGCTTCTGCCCACCCAAGGTTCGAACCTGACAACGTGAAATCTCAAAATAAAATGAAAATATATTTTTTAGTGACGTTTTGTTTTTGTTTAATTTTGGTTTGTATCACGTTCAAGCATCGATTCCCTTTCCTTTCAGTTAGTACTAAGTTATAAATGTGTATCAGAACGCCAGGTGTCTCACTAGATTGAAAAACGTGTTTGGAATTGCTTATTTTCTTGACACTTTTATGTATCTGAATGACCCAAAACTAGTTCTACTTATGATTGAGATATCATTATTTTTAACTCTCAAATATCGTTCTTATGATGGTAATATCATGAGGCAAAACTAGTTTGAATAATACCGTCTTGTTGCAGCTGCTTGGTGGTATATAGTCATATCTTTAATTTTATAAAATAAAGCAATGATGATACCATCAATTCAAAAATTAAAGCATTATTTAACTGGGTCGAAAATCAATTGATGTCATCATCCCTCANAACGCCAGGTGTCTCACTAGATTGAAAAACGTGTTTGGAATTGCTTATTTTCTTGACACTTTTATGTATCTGAATGACCCAAAACTAGTTCTACTTATGATTGAGATATCATTATTTTTAACTCTCAAATATCGTTCTTATGATGGTAATATCATGAGGCAAAACTAGTTTGAATAATACCGTCTTGTTGCAGCTGCTTGGTGGTATATAGTCATATCTTTAATTTTATAAAATAAAGCAATGATGATACCATCAATTCAAAAATTAAAGCATTATTTAACTGGATCGAAAATCAATTGATGTCATCATCCCTCATAATTTCAATTATTTCACTAATCAATTTTCATTCAAAAAGGGTTGGTACTGGTGTTAACGGTGTAAGAATTGTGTTTGTTAAATGACTTATTGTACTGGTGTTGATGTACTGGTATTGATTTTAATCAACAAGATGTAATATGATTTTAAGAATAAGTGTCAGTTACTCAGTTAAATGACTTGTAGTAAATGACTTGTACTGATGCTTCATGGGAAAATACGGAAATTTTTTTGAGTGTTTTTTGAGTGTTAAATGACTTGCAGGATAAAAAATAAATATAAATTAAAGAGAAAAAATTAAGTGGGAAGAAGACGAGGGTATATCGGCGGTCAATGCAAAAGAGACGGGGAGTGTAACAAAATGTGAACAACAATGACCTTTTTTGGGTTAAAGGCCTAAAATAGCAACAAACTTTCTAAAATTTTTCAAATACGGGTAATGTACTCTTTAAAATACAATTATCACCATCCAAACTTGTTGGTACCGGTAAACATCACCAACATACTCATATACATCCCTGTGGTTTGTCCATTGTCCCGCTTTACATCCATGTGGCTTTTTTGGTACACAAACATCCCTCCGTTAGTAAAGTTAGCCACCATACATCCCTCCGTTAGTAAAGTCAGTAAATGAGGACTATCGGTGCAAATTATTTCTCCATTATCTCCTAATGCAAGCGAAAATATTTGCATCGTTAGTCCTCCGCTATCACCACCAAACATCTCCTAACTGATTTACGTTTTCGTATATTGTTCTTACGTTTTTATCCGTTTTAGTTCGTTTTTATATGTTTTGATACGTTTTCATACCTTTTCCTCCGTTTTCATACGTTTTTAGTTTTCGTTCGTTTTTCTTAAGTTTCATACATTTTCATCCGTTTCCATCCGTTTTCTTTTACGTTTTTATACGTTTTCGTCTGTTTTTGTACGTTTTCATACGTTTTTATCCGTTTTCCTCTGTCTTTATATGTTTCGTTCGTTTTACTTATGTTTTCATCCGTTTTTATAGGTTTTTGTCTGTTTTTGTACGTTTTTATACGTTTTTATCCGTGTTTATTAAGTTTTAATACATTTTTATCCGTTTTTATATGTTTTCATCAATTTTTATACATTTTATACGTTTTCTTATGTTTTCATCCGTTTTAATACGTTTTCTTACATTTTCATACTTTTTTATCTGTTTTCGTTTGTTTTTATACGTTTTCGTCCGTTTTTCCTTACGTTTTCATACATTTTAATCCGGTTTTTTTATAAAAACGTAAGAAAACGTGTAAAAATGGATGAAAACGTATAAAAACGTATATAACGTATAAAAACGGTGAAACGTAAGAAAACGTATAGAAAGGGATAAAAAGTGATGAGAACGTATAAAAACGTAAATAAAACGGACAAAATGGATGAAAACGTATAAAAACGGATGAAAACGTAATAAAAGCAAACGAAAATGTATAAAACGGAAGAAAACGGATAAAAACGTAAGAAAAATGGATGAAAACGTATGAAAACGTAAATCAGTTAGGAGATGTGTGGTGGTGATAACGGAGGACTAACGATGCAAATATTTTCGAGTAAATTACCCATATTTGGAAATTTAGAAACGTATGTTGGTAATATTAGTCTGTAACCCAACTAAAAATACAAAATAACCGGCTAACCTGCTGATGTAGCGGTAGGTAACCGGCTATAGCCGGTCACGTTTGAGAAAGTTGGTGGTATTTGAAAAAAATGTAAAATTTGGTTGGTGATAATGGTATTTTAAAAAGTACATTACCCGTATTTGAAAATTTTTGAAAGTACGTTGGTATTTTAAATCTTTAAACCGTTTTTATAATTAAAGTTTGAGAATGGCTGGGAGCGTAAATCAGAAACCACACGGTAATACCTAGGGCTTAGCATAATAGACTACGGACCGGACCGAACAGAGAAACCAGACTGACCATACCGGACCTATTTCGTTCCAGTCCTCGGTCCACCTTTTTCAGCATATTCGGACCTCGGTTCGGTCCAGTTCGGTTTGGTCTTACACAAAACCTATCATTTTGCTTTGTTGGACTTGGACCTAACAAAACCAACGAACCGGACCAGACCGACCTGGACCGAATATTTCGGTCCGGTGTTTTAGGCCCCAAATCGCTTTTCAGTCCGGTCCGGTTTTCGGACCATGCTAAGCCCTAGACTAATACTTATAATGCTATCTTGTACAAAATCTTTTGTGGTTCTATATAGTGTTCAATTATTCGACGAAATCCGAGCCATATGCTTATTATTTCAACACCCAAGATGACATTAGCTTTACCCATCTCTTTCTTACGAAATCAGATGCAAGAAAAATCCCAGTTTCATAAACAATACCTATGCTCGCAGATATAAGCATATCATACATGTACATACAAATTACTATGCACATGATTCGTACAAACGTCGATGACATTTATCGATGTCCATGCTAGAGAATCCATCATTGATCAAACATTTCGTAGCGAGGAAAGCATATAGTTTAACACAACTGCAGCGTTTTGGGTTAACCAGATCTAAAGTAGCACCTACCTGTGTTCAATACAAAGTGTGACATACCTAATCACCTACGTCTTGATTTCCATATACACTTACTTTAGCAAATCAATGGGTATAATATTTGTCAAAAACTACAATATAAGATCTTCAAACCACCACTAAACCAGTTGAGATACACTTGCTTATCTATTAATTGAAATATACAATTGCCTACACAAACAGCAGAAGTCAATGGTAAGACAAGGCTATCAAATCACAACCTTACTTATCACGTCACAAGTAGAAATGATAAAATACGTATAGCCATTAGAGTACGTCACAAAATACATTGTTTTATCAAAACCACAACTTGAGAATCTTTTAAAACCATCTCGTTATGCTTTTTAGCCGATTTAGTTTTGGCATTTCTGTTACAATCAGTAGTTTCTAGTGAACCAACAATATTTTTGACAACTATTCTGCTCAAAAGAGTTCAACCATTTTGGCCTATGTAATGAAAATTTTACACAAGAAAAAATGGACTCACAGAAGAGCTGGCACAAGCCTTGCTTTCACCACAAACCTGCATCAGAGAAAGTAAACCACAAATTAGAAGACATTTATGTTAAGTAAAATAAGCATGAGTTTTTACAGGGTTCTAGGGGTAGCATTATCGTTCGAACACTCCTATCCTAACCATGCACTCATGCTCAGATGTACATGTTATGCACATACAGCTATCCCATCACTAAAATGAAAAAAGTGCATGCTATAGAAACCCCATTACTAGAAATTATATATACAAAAACCACCAATCACTAGATGTGCTTGACACAGCTATCGCTAGCAACAAAGGTGAATAGCGTGATGACACGTAGTGGTTGGATTCAGATACATACCTGTACATGATATTTCATGAGCATAAATGTTTATCAACTAAGCGCCCTGGAGAACTTTCTTAGGGTCGAGCTGGCCACTGAAATAGCTAGAAGGAACAGCTGAGAGTTCAAGCCTTACTTTCCATTCTTCACCAGGCTTCAGTGTAACTGGCTTTTCAATGGCAGCTGCCTCCACACAAAGCATCTGTTTGTACTCTTCATCTCCAAAATCAGCCATTGTTTTTGCCTTCTTATCCCATGGATTCCACACAACTAGCAAAGGAAAGAAAATAACACAATTTAGTTACTGATGCATCTGATACGTTCTAAATGGATTGTATAAAACTAATATGAAAATGTTAGTAGAAAACAGTTTTCTTGTGATTGTATTAGAGAATAAAGATACAGAGCTTATACACTACAATAACTGAAAATAATTAAAAGAAATAAAATTAAATAAGAACAAATATACAAAGAAGGCTATAATGCTTATTAAACAAAAGGTCTACCAAGCATACACCCACGCACGTAAGTTTTCTTCCATTTTCACGCGAGCAAAAAAGAAGTTAATTTAACCAGTCATATTTTATACTATAATGTGGAACATATCATCAAGATGTCAACAGCTATCGCATTACATTCTTCCTAACGGTTTAAACAATAGACAGCGCGAACAATCAAATCATGAGAAAATCTCACCAGCATCAGGAAGTCCCTCTTTGCGGATGACAAATGTCCGTTTCTTTTCATGATCCAGAACGGCAATCTTTGTTGGTGTACTCAGATAAATCTTGTCAATCTGAGCAAACAGTTAACGCTACATAAGCCTAACCCTCTTAAAAAAGGTAACTGTTCTGAGAAAGAAGGTAACAAAATAACCTCAGATTCAAAGGTGATTGCATCCCCTTGTTCTGTGTATCTCTCTCTGTTCTTTGTATTGTCAAGATAATCAAGTGTCTCCAATCCTTCCACTCGAACTTCACTGAAGACAGAAATAACAATGATAACATCATTAAAGATAGATCACACCATTAACCCCACTAGATTGTCGACAACCATTTAAAAAATGAAAAATGAATGAGAGTGAACAATCCTAACAATCAGCAACAGAGGACACTGATTGTTTCAAATCACTAAATAAGAAACAGGTCCAAATGTGGTCAACAAACTTAAGCATTTATTTCATTCCATATTTTACACTAATTACATCATTCCTAGTTTCGTATCAATAAAAATACATACAAAGTACTAAATAAAAACAGGTCACCAGTCGTATTTTAGACAACAAAAAGAAATGAGGTCAAGTTTTCGAAAACAGTTTAAGTTTACCTACATTATTTTTATATCTTTTTATATAATCGACATGAGAATTATAACAGTAAAAAAATAAGTATATCCAGAGTCCTAAAACCATTTATTGTCTCTCACTNACAAATAGATCATTTAAGAGGCGCCTTTTGTTAAAATATGGAATTGAGTGAGAGAGGAGCTGGAAATAGATAAGACAACATGAGATATGTCAATAGAACAATTTTCTAACTTCGAATTCGCAAACTCTAGCCTGCAACCCCCAAATCATTATCAACTTGGGACTGCGCCAAATGTTACTCAAGTTATATACACTTGATGGCACATTTTGAGTTATTATATTAGGTTTCATAAGCAGTCCACAATTGTGAACTGAACTCGGTTCTTAGACATGTAAGGGTCTATCTCCGAAAAACAACATTGCATGTCACCATAATCTACAAACCATTATAGGTAACCCATCCCTTTATATAGTATAACAGGATTACGAAAGTATTCATCGAAACATAATTTATGGATAGCTAGTACCTTACTACTGACAAAAAGCATCTCTTCATTGTGCTCATTTTTCCAGGATGTCACATGAGCTCCATACAGATATACCTGCACGAAAATAAAGCTTAATGACACTAAGCATGCAAAATCTTCAGTTAACGGAAACTAAACTATATTACCAAAAGGCTAATATCAACCCACCTAATTTACATATGAACCAGGCTTGCATAATTTAGATACAATTATACAAAACATATTTACATAGAACTATAATTAGATGATTTATGTGCACATAGTCACAACACATCCACTGCTAATACAAAATAAATAAGGGTCAAGACCCCGCTTTAATAAAAATCCACCCCATAGCGGCAATAACCTCATATATGATGTACTTGTCTGCAAAGCATTTAACTCTCTTTGTTACTGTAAGAGATATGACATAATCAATACAATCTACTCACATTAGACAAACAGTGGAATTTTATGTCGACTTTATAACTCAAAATAGCCAAGAAGTGCTAATTACAGCCTGCCAATGAGATTTTGAGATTTTCTATTGTTTCCTTTGTAAAAGTCAGATTATTTAAGGTCACAGATCCGCCTCAAGTGTATAGTATCATCTAACGTGCATACATTAATTACCTTTTAAAACTCAAAGTCAAATATAATGTTCCGGATCAAACTTGTATTTTCACGGTTCATTTTCAATACAACTTTTTTACAAAAAACAAAACCTAAGACGCTTTGCAATCTCAACATTTACGATCACAAAAAACCACCTACGAAGCTACAAGGGGAAAAAAAAAAAAAAAAAAGAAACATACATGTACACATACTAAAAAAACGCCTGGATGAGTTCAAACACAGTTTTCTCGAATTAACCAATGACTAATCAAAAGTCGACATAAACAACAAACCACACCTATACCCAGGGGCGGACCCAGGACTCTACATCATCAGATGCACAAAACTTTTTACAAGAATAAAGGAAATAAGACATGTATTTATACTACACAAAATTCCGAGACCAGGTTCATTTACGAGAAATCAAGATTTTTAACAAAAATTTACACTAGACGACAAACATCTCCCGTAAACCCCCGGGAACCCCCTATACCAGTAAAAACGAACCTCAACAATAGTACCATTATCACCACGAAGAACAGCTTTATCTAAATTATCAACACCTTTAGTAAGCGCAACAGTTTTATTATCAATCCCCGCGTCAACAACAACATTAATCACACAAATCACAAACAACAAAAACATAATAAAATCCAACAGATCATATCTAGTAACAATGCGATCACATCAAATCTAACATAGTTATACCTCAACGGAGCTACCGTGAGTTTCGCGGAGGATGACTTTTTCTAAGCCGTTGATGCCTTTAGTGATCTCGAATGATTTGTTTTCTGTTGTTGTAGTTGACATGTTGTTTTTTTTATATATTTATCATCCGATTATGGCGAGATCACACAGGCACTGGAATATGTAAGTATGTGTGTGTTGAAAATGGTCGGTCTGTCTGTCTTTGTTTTCTCTCTCTGTCTGTCCGTCACTTTTTGAGTGGAAATTTGTCAAACTTTTTGTAACTTCCTTCCTTCCTTGTTACTCAATTAAGGCAAAGGCAAAACGTTTTTTCTAAGTTAAACGATTTAAATGGTGAAGTGCGAGTCGAGCTTTTGTCGAGTAACTTGAGTTAAGCTTGTTTGAGTCTAGCTTTATCGAGTCTAGAGTTTGAGTTCGAGCTAAATTTAAATTTTTTCTTGTATTTTAGTTTTAGAGGTTTTATAAAAATTACATTATTATAAATAATCTGAGCTTTTCGAACTGAGCTCGAGTCAAACTTTCTCAAACCGAGATTGAGCTTCTCTCATAAAGCTCGTCGAGCTATCAAGCGGAGCTTCGAGTCGAGTCAAGCTCTGCAAAACCGAGACATAATTATTATTAGTTTTATAAAAGCAAACGTCCTAACCTCTAACCGTTTCTACCGAGTCAGAGGTAAGAGACAATAAAAGATATTTATTGAAAAAACAAACATACCCATACCTTGTAACCTCTCACTAATATCTCCAAGCGCACTATGAATAAGATGTATATTGGTACCCCCTAGTACTTTGTCAATAATATTTTTACATTAAAATTTACACGTGGATGTACGCATATAGACATCATCATGGACCAAACACTCTAATTATATACATTTAAACCAAATTTTATACATTTTTTTAGACTAAAAGTATAAGAAAAATAACTTAAGGACTAACAATGTAAGGAAAAAAAAAATGTCAAAAGCATTAAGGATGTAAGAAAAAAAACTGACAAAAAGACTAACGATTTAAACTTACATAACAATAAGGTTTATAATAAAAAGTTAAAAAAAATACCAAACGCAAACCCATCTTCTTCACCAATGATGGGTGGCACCAAAAACCTGAAAAAACACAACACACAAACACAAAAACGGAAACACAAACACAAACACAAACACAAACACAAACACAACCACAACACACAAACAAAAAACCACTTAAGATTCAAAAAAAATACCAATAACGCTAGCTAAACCCCGGCTACGGGACGGATACGCTGCCATGGCACCGGAGCTGGTGCAATTTGGCGGCGCTTTAGAGCTAAAAAAAGCCCTATGGCGTGTGATATGCCACTGCACCGGGCACTCTAAGGGCGGGTGTAATGGTGACAACGATCATCACTGTCATATCAGCGCTAATTCAGCTTTTTCTTTCTATGATCATCTTCATAACCAAATGACCGTAATCGTGACTGCAATCACCATTTTTTTTCATTTTCATTTTTTGTAAACACCAAAAGTAAAATATCATTAATAATTAAAAAATCTACATTAATAATTCAAATAAAATAAAAAACATTACAATAAAAATTAAATGCAACTACAAATTAATATTCATTTGTTTGATGTTAAATGTGTTCCACTAAATCGGCTTTATGGCTTAAATGAGTTACCTCGTTGGCTATATCTCTAATAACATGTAATGTTTCTTCATGCGTTCATACAAGATTGTCATCACGTTGTTACTCCTCTAGATAAAAGTCGGGAGAGATTGCCTTCCCTTGTCTGTTAGAATCATATTATGTAATATGATGCAGGGTGTATATCATATCCGTTATTTTCTTTAGCAACATCAGGCGTGCGCGAGTTTTTATTATAGCCCACTTTCTCTTTAGACGCCAATCGCTCGTTCCACATCTTTTCTTGCTGCTTCATGTGCTTGCTTATATCTTATTCGCTTCGTATCATTCGAGCTTGGCTGTGAAATAGACTTAACAAGAACAAACCATTCACGATATATCTCGTCAGTTAGATAATATCCCCATTTATAAGTTACGTCGTTAGCGGCAAACGGAACCTCTAGTGCTTTCCCGTCTTTGAGATCTTTGAAAATAGGCGATTGATGTATAACGTTGACGTCATTGTTCGTCCCGGAAACACCAAAGAACGCATGCCAAATCCACAAGCCTTATGAGACAATCACTTCCAATAAAATGAATGGATGTGGCCCGTGATCACCTCTACAATATTGAGCACGATATGCATTTAGGCAATTAGCCCATGACCAACCCGTACAATCAATGCTTCCTAATATCCCAGAAAACCCATGTTTCTGCTATTGAAAAGCACAAAATTTTTCGACATCAATATAAGTAGAGTCTTTATATAAGTCCATCATACCTTTATAGAAAGCTTGGTGAGAAACACATGAACTTTTTTCACCCATTTGCAGATATTCATCTAGAGCAACATGAACAATGTCATATCCCAATTGACGAGTTGCATAAGTACACTTCATTAATGGGGAAATACCAACTTTTCCCGTACAATCACTACTTTGTTGAAAATACGACACATTATCAATTAATTCCCGAAGAATACGTGTGAATAGCCTTCACCCCTTACTGAATAATTTTTCGTCATACATTGAGTTTTCAGAGAAGTAAGTTGCCGCTAGACGATGATGAGCACCTTAACAATCTCTATCTATGTTGTTTTCGTGGGATTTTTGGGGTTTGAGAAGTGAAAGCTTAAATAACAATAACGGCATCTTTTAAAAACTATAGATTGATACTACTAATTTCCTCTTCCTCATCCGAGGATGTAGAAAGAAATTGATTGGAATCTATTTGCTTGAGTTGAGAAGGTTAGAGTATGTATATAAATATTGTGTTTGAAACCGTGTATAAAATGAATAAGTAATAAGGTATTTATAGCATAAGTTATTTAATTCTTTATAGAAAAAATATATATTTTTAACAAGTGACCCAACGGTCAAAATAAACAGCCTTTGGGGTGTTTTTCTTCCACATGACTTGGTCTTAAATAAGACCAAAATCTCCACAAACACCAAAAAAAAAATAAAAAATAATAAAAAAAAAATAAAAAAAAAAAATCTTTTATGAGACGCGTCAAACCAAGAGGGTGTATTGGGGAGGACGTGTCTTCCCTTGGCTCGACCGGCACTCACGACCCACCTTTACGGCCGGTCTAAAAGCATCTATAGAAAAAGTTTGTTGACACCCAATTGATCACCGAAGTCAAATAGCTTTATTACAAGTGAAAGATTGAAAGATAATGTTAAAAAAAATAAATAAATGAAAAAATAATAATAATAATAATAATGGAGGAATGATAGGTCCACAAAGAAAAACTCACACAAAAGATCCACAAACTGATGTGGCGGAAAATGATTGGCTCAATGAGAGAGAGGGGAGACAAAGCCACCAATGACATGCCGCCACGTCAGTTTGTGGATCTTTTGTGTGAGATTTTCTTTGTGGACATATCATTCCTCATAATAATAATAATGTTGAATGATACCAACCGACTAAAAATGACAAAAGATGAAATAAAATAATAGTGACTAAATTAGTATTAGTTGATTGGTTTATTTAAAGATAAAATTTGTATATAATCTAGTTTATAGATCATTTTTTTTTTAGAAAAGTAACATGTATTAAGAAAGCAAGTAAGGAACACATTACACAAGAATTGGCATCCCATCTCTTAAACAAGCCAATTAAAATTTTTAATGGGACCCAAGGAAATAAAAAACACCACAAGGTGCATACATCAAGCATTGAGAAACAAATGACAAATGCAATGACAAAGTGCAAGGTCCCAAGACCTAGTTTATAGATCATTCATTAAACCTTATCAAGTTGAATGCATTGGTAAAGCAAATTAACAGACAAATGTATTTCACAGAGTAGTCTTTTCTAGAAGACTAAATATCAGTAATAACTGAAGGGTGTGACCACTTGCTCACGAGTGGGTTCATCACTGTCAAGGACTCGAGGCATCGCCATCTATGTTTGTACGTGTTACATCCCTTTCAATCCTGTTGTTGGCTCCATTTTCATTTGTTTTCTTGCTTTTGCCAAGGAATGACGGCATATATATAGCGACTAAGGTGCATCCAATCCAATTAGTAGTCAGTGGTGCAAAGGCTAGAGTTTTAAACTTTTAGTTGATACAAGGGATTAAGTTGAATAATAACAATGTATTTTTCTAAATGTACCGATTTGATACGTGAATTTTAAAAAGTATTATAAATGTAACGAACTTTTATAAGTGTTTCAATTTGGTACGTGATGATGATGTGTCACGTTATAAATGGTGCCACATGTCAGACTTTCAGGTATGAGTGTATGACACGTCATCATCACGTACCAAATTGGAACACTTATAAAAGTTCGTTAAATTTATACAACTTTTCTAAAATTCACGTACCAAATCGGTACATTTGAAAAAGTACAATGCTATTTTACGACTTAATCCTTTGATACAATGATGGTGATATGAATATCAATGACCTTTATTTTTGGATAACAAGTGAGTGATAGTGGCTTCATGGCTAGAGTTCAAAGTTCAAACGATTTGGTGTTGTGGTGATGATGAATGCGATTGGGTTGTCACATCTCCTTGTTAACCTTAGGCTTAAGGCAACTAACAAAGGAACATGTAAGGTTAGATAAAAGAAATAAAATTAAAATGTGAAAGGAGTTGGTTATTTGAAATGAGTAGTTAGAAATTTTTTTCACGTTTCTCATTATTTATTTATTTATTTATTTATTTATTTTTACTTTTTTTTTTTCTTTTTTACTATATTCATTCCCAACAATGGAATATGTGCATTAGAAAATTCCAATCTCAGGCTTGGAGCAGAAGGCACAGTCGAAGTTATAAACAAGTGTTTATACTTTATAGGAAAAATGTGCTGCCGTATAAGTTTTTAATCCTGTAACTCAAAAACTATAACTTAACTTAAAAACAGCTTCTCCCATCGATTGAGTTACAGGACACCTTCGGGCTTTACAATTTTTTTTTTTTTTTTTTTTTTTTTCATGTATTCAATAAAACAAGCACTAAAATAAAAATAAAACATTATATACTAAATAAAATTAATGTAACCAAACAAAATATTGATTTTTTTTAATGATTAACATTGCAAACGGAAATAAAAGACTAAAGGTGAAAAAGATACTATTAGGGCTTTGGCAACACATGCGGGGACGTGCGGTGAGGGGTGATTCCCGCACGGGAACACCGCCGCCGGTCATTCAGTGAGGGTGCGGGAGGCCCCCTTGCGGGGAAGTTTACCGCACAAAAGAGGACAAAAAATTCGAACGTTGGAGTTGGAGGCTTTTTTTTTACCGTCTATTTTTTTTTTCTTATATATTGTTGTGTTGTTGTTGAAATGAGACACAAAAACAAAAAAAAATAAACAAATAAAATAAATAAATAAATAAATAAATAAATCACAACCACTGCTAAAAAAAAGAATTACGATTATTCGAGTGGTCTAACGATAGTAGTCTCGATTTTTTTGCTGCCGCGATTGACGAAGATGAAGAAGATACGGCTGGGTCGTCACGAAAATCAGTAAAATGCAATCGGGTCAATGCTGCACAAAGATTGCATCGTGATTATTTCTGTGAAAATCCGAAATTCGACGGTCAATTTTTTGAAGACAGGTATCGTATGCATAAAAGTTTATTTTTAAAAATCACGCAAACTATTGAGGCTAGATTCGAGAATTTTCAGGAAGGTTATGATGTTAGAATGAAAAAAAAGTTTCACAGCCATACAAAAATGTTTGTCTGCCATTAAACAACTCGCAACCGGTGCACCACCGGATGAGTTTGACGAATATTTAGAAATGGCACAAAGAACTTCACGTGAATGCCTTCAATTTTTTTATAATGCTATTATTCAAATATATGGTCGAGATTACTTACGTATGCCAACAAGCCATGATATTGCTTGTTTGTACGAAGCACAGGAAGCTCGACATCACATTCCGGGTATGATCGGTAGCCTAGATTGCACACATTTCGTTTGGAGGAATTGTCCAATGGAATTGAGGGGTCAATATAAAAGGGGTGATCATCAATACCCCACGATTATGATGGAGGCAGTGGCGTCTCAAGATTTGTGGATATGGCACGCGTTCTTTAGACCGTCGGGTTCAAACAATGATGTGAATGTTGTGANAAAAATGAAATAAAATAAAATAAAATAAATAAAAATTCCTTGTTAGTTGTCTTCTTCCTTGGCTCTTTCGTTGCTGCAACAACACAAACCAAAACCAAAACCAAAACAAAAACCAAAACCAAACCCAAAACACATATACCAAAACCAAAACATAAAACACAAAAGCAAATCAAACAACACCACAATATCCGTTGTAACTTAATAGAAAACAAAAAAAGAAAAGAAAAAGAAAAATGTCCAATGGCTTGGCGCCATAGGGCTATAATGCACCCTATGGCACCTCATACCGTGTGCTCTTACAATAACGGAGGTGATTTTGCATACACAACACCTTTTTCTGTGTACGTAACACAATATATTTTATATAATAAAACAAAACCCGGGTACTTTTTCATTATATATATATATATATATATATATATATATATATATATAGTGTGAGGTTCTTTTCAGAACCAAATAAATTGCGAGAACTGCGAGAACCACCTTTTTACTCATAATAAAGCATAATGTACATTGTGTCAATGTAAGATGGCATTTTTGAAAATATCTACAACTTATTTTAGAAAAAAAATAATAAATAAGGGCAAATTAGGTATTTTGTTTTTCCATAAAAGTAGCATCAGATTTGAATAAAATCAGTTAAAAACTACATGTTACGTACTACTTTATTTTATTAGATCTTGAAAAAACGTCACATCATTCAAAACCCTAACCAACCTCAATAACATCACAGCCGCCTCCTCTAAAATCAACCTCCGTCCCAAATCTTTAATTTTGCGTCTCTATTAATGCAATGTTAGAACGTATATTTGTCGTTAGTATGAGGGAGGCTGTCACATGGTAGTGATCCATTTTATGCAAGGTTAATGGAAGATACAAATACCCCTCTAATCCCACCCTTCGATGACTATGAAGATTTTGTTAAAGTAATCACTTTCCCTTCTTTTACGAGTGTTTTTTTTTCTTCATTTATTTATATTTTGTCACTCATAATGGCCACTAAATAACCATTTAATTATATCATGTACGAATTAAATAAAAATCAAATTTATCATAGAAGTTATGTTCTATGTTGATGGTGGTGTCTCGAGATCCTTGTTTTTAGAAGAATATATTATTTGTGGTGCAAGTTCTTATATTCAATTTTCTTTCTATATGAAAAATATGGGTTTTGAAATGATCATGGATTCGATGTGATTTTTTTTCGCTGAAATGATCATGGATCTGAATTTTTTTAACTTTCATTATGAAAATGAAATATGTGTTTCGATATAAAATTGTCGATTTGACGGCGATATGTTTAATAGATCTACGCCTTCAACAAGTTTTTTATTTTATTTTTTATTTATCAATATTTGTTTGGTTACAATAATGTGATTATTGTTTGTTATGTGTAGATGATTATTTTTTTAAGAGGTGACAAATCAACGGTCTGAGTTGATTATATATTTGATAAAAGATGATAAATTTTTTGTTGAATTTTGTCGAAATATTAAATTATTTAGGTTCTTAAAAATGAAACAAGGTGAACACATATGCATACANTTTTTTGATGATATAAAATTAAGAAAAGTGTGTGCATATGTGTTAGTTGGTCGATATAAAATCAATAGACCGGTGCATATGTGTTTTATGGCTAATATAAAATCAATAGAAGTGTGTGCATATGTATTTGTTGGTTGATATAGAATCAATGGACTAGTGCATATGTGTTTTATGGTAGATATAAAATTAAATGTATTATAGTTTTGTTTCTTCGATATGTCAATCATTTTATGGAATGAAACAAAGCATTTTTTTTTCGATTTTAGTATGTATTTCAAAAAATAAGTTTCTTTTTTTTATGTGGTTCTGAAAATAACCCTAATCTATTTTCATCATTTATGTAACGTGTTGAATGATAATTGATGATGACAGGTTACTTGACGTTGTGGATGCTGACACAGACTTATATCAATTAAGATGAGCGAGATGATAAAAACACATGTGCACAAGGATTAAAAACACAAGTGCAGATTTCATGGGTTCTTGAAGTAGGTAAAGAATACATGTGCACGCCTAAAAGATGAACCAAATGTTAAAGCCATTGGATTATGCGCATGTGCACGCTTCATATATTTGTAATAAAATTGAATACAAGTGTAAACACCATGACTTTTGTGATTAAGCTGAATATCATATCACTAGAGTAATACAATTTGTGAATTTTGAAATTGCATATATCANATGAGCGAGATGATAAAAACACATGTGCACAAGGATTAAAAACACAAGTGCAGATTTCATGGGTTCTTGAAGTAGGTAAAGAATACATGTGCACGCCTAAAAGATGAACCAAATGTTAAAGCCATTGGATTATGCGCATGTGCACGCTTCATATATTTGTAATAAAATTGAATACAAGTGTAAACACCATGACTTTTGTGATTAAGCTGAATATCATATCACTAGAGTAATACAATTTGTGAATTTTGAAATTGCATATATCAATTGTTAAAGTTTTGTTGTTTGTATATATATATATATATATATATATATATATATATATATATATATATATATATATATATATATATATATATATATATATATATATATATATATATGTAAGGTTATTTTCAGAACCAAAAAAAGGTCGAGAACTGCGAGAACCAGCGTCAACCATTGGATCTTTGATCAATGGATAACATGACTTGTGGCATAATTGTAATATAGTAAAAGATCATGCGTTTTCTTATAATAGATTAAGGGGTACTTTTGGAATATCATATTAAATTTTAAAACTGCCCACTAAATAAGGATTTAATTAGGTCAAAAAAACCCACCTCTCCATTTGGTCTCCCCTCCTTCTCATCTGTAAACCACCGCCATCACCTTTCCTCTCAAGTTATGTAAACCACCACAATAATCTTATTCAATCCAAACCACCGCAATAATCCTTTTTTTTATCCCTTTTATGCCCGATCCAAGGTCCGATTTTATTTAAGGGTAAGAAAATATTTTCGATTATTGTTATATAGTTTATGAACTTGTCGTTTTTTTTTTCTTGTTAATCGTGGTTTACCCCGTAATTTGGAGATCGATGATGATCATAGTTTCTGCTGTTCGACTATGAATTAATAAGGCATGCCACTTTCATTATACTTTTTATATGAAGGGATACGACATGTCATACGAGATAATCATCCACAGGCTCATCATATGTTCTCATATTTTTATATTATTTTCATTTGCAATAATGGTTGTTTGATTGTCCTTCTCGAAAATGGTTTTTGAAAGTAAATGGTATGGCCAATCAAATCTATTTTTAGTGGAACAAAACTTTTTGCTAAAAAGATTAATTAATACTCCGTAGTTTAGAGGAAATATAATGAAATTATCAAGGTATTCATTCATCTACGATTGTACAAGTGTCTCTAAAATGTCTGTTTTTAACCCTTATATTTTTCTTTTACTTATTTTTGCAAAGTTGGTGGTCGCTAAGAAAGATAGTGACACGGTTAAAAAATATGGCACGAGTTATTGTAATATCATGTGCATGTTTGATGAAAAAAAGTTCATTCTTTTGTTGAAAAAATTGTTTGTGCGACTGTGGGTTACTTTTGAGTTTTGATGCACACGTATTTGAATTTATGAATGTGTGTCACTAAGTAGTATTTCATTTAAATATGAGGAGATGAACACATTACAGTGCACATGTACACGATTTAAGGTTCGAATTCTTTCTTTGTTATTCCCTCCATTTATATATATTTTTTGTTACATAATTACATAGGTTATTTGACTGTGGGCTTGCTTTATTTTTCATATTATAATATAATCCAGTTATAAATCATTTATCATCTAACTTTGATCTTAATTCGGCATCATACTTTGATTAGAAGCTTATGTGCATATGTATTATGTGTTTTGAAATGATAGGATGAAGATCAATCATCAGTTTATATTATGATTTCATTGGATCACTTTTCTTAATGTGTTTTTTTTATTTTGTCAATCAAACTTGATGTTTATTTTAATATACTTGTAGATTTGCTGAAGACGATGATGAAAAAGAGGATAAAAATACATGTACATGGCTCAACACTACGGGCACATGTTGAATAAAGATGATGAAAATATATGTGCATGGTAGACTACTTGTACCTAGTGAAGTAAGACGATGAAAATACATGTGCATGGTTCAAGAATACGCGTGCCTAGTGAAAAAGACGATGAAAATACATGTGCATGGTTCAAGATTACGGGTACCTAGTGAACAAAGACGACGCAAATATATGTGCATAACTTAAGTTTGAAGTCAATGTTGTATAAAATGATGGTTGCACATGTATATAGTAAGCAATATATAGAGTATTTTCTTTTTTTTCTGAAAAAGAATATTGTACGTTCTTTTTTTTCTCTCATTGCATGCTTATAGAATATTACGGCTTGAATATATAAAACCTAGCATGAAGACTATTCATAACACGTGTGCTTACAATACATTATAAAAAATGCACATACGCACACCTAAATTTTGCTAAAAAAAAACCACATGTGCACCTAACTATTTGAAACTATGCTTCTGTTATAAAAAAAAAAAAAAAAAAAAAAAAA
>LBNU01023056.1:51403-89999 GCA_014162995.1 Artemisia annua
ATATATATATATATATATATATCCTTATTAGGTAATATTTTGAAAAAAAAAAAGAATATTTTTAAGTTTCTAAATTCGTTTTGTTGATATACTATACAAGTAGAAGATAAATACAAAAAATATAGATAAGATGCAACTAACAAGGATTAAACTTTTTAAATGATTATCTTTAATTATAAAAAAACTACAGTTAAAAATCATAAATCAAACAAAATAAAAATTAAATTATTAGTTTTTTAATAAATAAAAATATATCATTAAAAAAAAAACTTTAAAAAATCCGCGCGTGCGCAGGCATTATAACTAGTATTGTGTAAAACTATGATCTTGACCTTGTCAGTTTCATTTTTATGGATATAGCTAATAATGTTCACACTTTAGCCAGTATATATAAGAAAGTGGATTTGGTGGCATGTAACTATGTAAGGTCTCATATAGCAGGTTAGTTGATGATGTCAATCTTAATATGTTTCGTTATCAGTATCTATGTTTTGAACAGTACAGTAAAACCTCTGTAAGTTAATACTCGATAAATTAATAACCTCGATAAAATTAATAATTTGTCCGGTCCCAACTTGGGACCAGTATAAATGTGGACCCCAATCGATAAAATAATAAGATAATAATTTTTTGGAAACCCCAGTGTACATATACTAGTCCCAACGAAACTATAAATTAATAATTAATAAAAATTTCATATATATTTATATATGCGTGTGTGTGAGAGATAAACTTCAAAATCCTAAGATTGTTTAGTAAAAAATGAATTTATTATCACTTGTTATTTTTTGTTGAACTTCAAATCTATATTGAGTTTATCTCAAAATCTCCTTATTGCACTTGTTGGTGTGTTGTCTTCTCGTATTGCAACAAAAAATGTTAATTTTATTTTCATAAAGTGTGAATATGAATTCATAAAATTTTAATTGGAACTTATTTTTCATCTTTAACTAATATACATTGTATCTAGTATATTACACTTGAAAATTTAAAAGTTATATGTAAAACCTCTTTAAATTAATAAATTATTAATTTATCGATATAATAATATCTCGCTAAATTAATAAAATATCTCGGTCCCAACACTATTAATTTATAGAGGTTTTACTATATAGTTAATGTATTGCATACAACGTTATACAACTACTATACTATATCATACTTGATTACAATCTGATCATAAACATCCCTAGTTCCTTAGGATTAGTCGCTATGGGATTAGTCGGCTCACAATGTCGAGTCGAAAACCTAGGTAACCCAAAAAAATAAAATAAAAATAAAAAAAAGCATCCCTAGTTCCCTACGTACTATGCTCATTCCTAAAGCTAAACCGTGAAAATCTGTTGACTTTAACTCTAGAGAATGATGCTCATCAGTCTTCGCCATATTGATTTGCTTCCTACAAAAGGTAAGTGCCAAAATCAATGACAACTTCGATTGTTAGTACAAATTGCTATTCAAACACTTCTGTTGTGGTCATGCCGAGTCACCGATTGCTTGTTCGTTTTATCAATCCAAACAAATAAATCCTAGATTACTTCACATCAATGAATGAGACATCATATATGACAATAGAAAAAAAGTGTCATGAGAACGGGCCATTTCTGTTGAAAATGAAGGATGAAAAGACAGACCACATTTCCAATGTCAACGTCAAGAAAGTTTTTCCGGAGGATCTTTTTCATGTTTATTCGACACCCATTAACAAAAAGGATCGGTTAAAACCTGCGGTCCGTGAATGGTGGATGGCTCAAAGTCTTACGGTTCCACTGCTACAACGCTTGATTCGTGTATCATAAAGGTAAAAGTCAACAAGTAGCAGTGTATTAGTGCTGGTGATTGTTGATGACAAATATGGATGGGTATATAGAAAATGTAAAAACACCATCATTAGTCATCGTAATACAAAGATCTTGCCACTATAAACTGCATCATAATACAACTATGTTTCTACCATATGTAAAAGCAAATAAAAATTACCATAATATTCAGAAAATGTAAAACTGTGTTACGATAATGTCCATTACAATGATAAATTGTCCGAATAAATATATAATACAAAACACACATTTACTATTAACTTGACAGGTTTATACACTCGATTGTCCTGTACACACCTCCACCTCGGAGGTACAATACAATCTAAAAATGTGTTTGCATCTGCAAACCCTATAGCTCAGTTGAAAATTAAAAATTAAATAAATTGAAAGAAAAAAAACAACCAAAAATGCAAGCTCACAACAAACCTCTGACCATAAAATAAATGGCCATGCAACTGACTCGGAAAAGAAAAAAATGAACGATGAATGGAGCTACATACGAGACCAGACGAAAGTACAGTTCACTGAAGCTTATACTCCAGCTCTCATATAAACCGTAAACCAGCATCTTGAGAGCAGAAGCAGATAAAAATGCACCGTTGCTCTCACTATCACACTAAAACACGAAAAAACTGGGCTGCCCACTGCAAACAAATTTTATATAGACTACGTAAGAATAAACCAAATATTTCATGTGAGTTAACTGTTGGGTCTTGGATATAGGTTGCAAAATGGGAGGGTAACACGGGTTGGGTGACGGATCAAAACAGGTGAGTTCAGATTGGGTTGAACTGAAGCACTTTCAAAATAATTGTTGTCAAAATATATCTTACCAAAACTGTAATATTTCACCAAATTGATTTTTAAATGATAACGATTTAGGAGGTTTTGAGCATCAAAAACATGATTAAGGTGATTACCGGCCCGTTAAACCTTGTTTCATTTTTACTGTAGCTATTTTTTATGTCCGTTAGGGATAACCCCGGTCACTAATTCACACGTAAATTGGTTAAAAAAATGCAACCTCTATATTTGACCTTATGGTATTAGTCTTAAACTGTGACTCCAAGTGTCTTTATAGACAATGCATCAAGTTGTTACCTTTTATTAAAAATGGACAACTGAGAGATGAGAATGCAGTGCAATGAGTCCTTAGAAAGAGAAAAAAAACATACCAATTTATAAATTAGGCTGCATAGAACTCAGAAGAGCTGAAGGGCCATTTTCAGTTTATTTTGCTTCCATTTTGGCAGCTTGTAGAAGGCTTCTTTAGTCATTCCAAACTTCTCCCTGAATTCAGCGGACGACAGGTATGTCTGCATACAGCAAGTTTTCAATTTTCAATTATATATAAAGAAATCATATAACTCCTTTAAAATAATTTTTTTCACAAACAATACCTCTCTCTTGGTTACATCAATATCTGCAGCAGGGTCGGAGGATACTGTTGTAAGGCGGTCATATGGGTACAATGTGAGCCCTTCCTCGTCTTCAACGTCATTTTCTTTAACATCTTCTTGTATTGTTAGGGCTTCTATTTTGCCACTCATTGCGTTCTCCTTAGAGTTCGAATCAGACTTCGGTGGCGACTTGGGTCGAGCTTTATAAATGGCAAGATAGTAACAAGTTTCAGTATTTTAATTGTAAATTAGGTGCATTTGGTTCATTTTGGAACTGAATATCAGATTATAAATAATTTATACTGTTTAGACAAGTTACTTCTGATTATCTTAATAAAACAAGATAATCAGAAGCAAAAGCAGCTGCAACTTACTGTAATTGTTTATCTCAAGATAAACTCAAATACCTTTTTTACCTCTCTTCTTATAAACCTGATTTGAGAGATTTTTATACAAATTCACAAAACGTCTTTCTTTTTCACATAAATCGACTTTTTGTCATTTTATAACCACTAAAAACTAAAACTTGCCAAACACTAAAATGCCTAATTAAAACTTAAGAAACGACAGCACATTCAAATGCTAACTTCTACCTTATACAATTTCTATAATTGCAGGTGGTTTGTCGATTCTAATAATTTAGTATCATGTAACTAATCACTTTCTAAACAGGGATCCAAACCCCCTTCGGTACTTTTTTCAAAAAAAAAAAGAAGAAAAAAAAAAAGGACTTACGTTTAATAGAACGCGGCATAAGAGGTTCTCGTGGAGGTTGTTCAAAAGTGGCAGCTAGTGATGCTAAAGCGGTGGACCGAGGAGCAGCATTAGATGAATCAGCGGGTCCTGATTTTGGATAAGGCTTCCTCACTTGAGGTGGTGGAGTTGATAGGTTCCTTGCATTTGCATTCTCAAATGTAGAAGCAAGTGCATTAAAGGCTGGAGATCTGCCTCTCACACGAACTCGGTCTGGGCTAAAAGATACACTTCTTGAACGTTGTTGTGGTTGTTCGGTTGCTACAGACCTTCCTCCATGTGATACAGCTGTTCGCCTTTTTGGTTTCTATTAATATAACAAGTATCTTATTAGAAACACTACGAGCATGCACATTTGCTATAACAGATAAAATGGAACGATTAAACATTTAAGGATGTGGCAGACAATCAAGACTAGAATATATATTCGAAACAAATAAAGGCATCCTATTTATCAAAAGACTTATTACATAAGAATTGTATTTCTGCAATATAGTGAAAAAAAATGCAATCAAGTAGTAGAGTGCAAGCGACCAACATGGACAATGAAGTTTCCATTATTGATGATTTGGGTATTCAAACTAGAAATGAACAATAAACGACGCAAGTCATAGATTATGAGAGTTTAATCATGTTAGACATACATGATTATGTTCAAGTATGTAATTGTATAGTGAGAATAATCCATGCAAGTGTGTATGTTTCTTCCTCTAGCATGCAAGTTGTAATTATAAACCACCTATTTTGACCCGTTTTTGAAAATAATCCATTTAACCCAAATTAACAAGAAACGTCCACCATTTAACAGAACATACAAAACGAGAACAAGACTGGGTTACCTTGAAAATAACTTTGCATGCTAGAGGAAGAAACATACACAGAAAAAGTAACTTACATTATTCAAGGTTGGACGACCTCCATTTTTAAGTATAGATAGCTTCCTTTGGAATGAGTTTCCATGCATCTGCAACCAAATTTACAGAATTAAAAACTACGAAGTATATAATTAGCTGGCCACACCTCAACCTATAATTGCAAGGTGATCACTTACTGCAGATTTGGATGAATCCCATGTAAAGAAACGCGTGAAGAACTGTGGCTCACTTCCTTCATTTATGATATAAATTGGAGTCTCAAGAGATAATTTCTCGAGGAGAAAATCATGTTTCAGGAATTTCTGTTATATTTTCAAGAGTGTTATCACAGAGCCATATCAGTTCCAGCAACTTCTAGCAGAAAAACGAAATAATAAATGTAAAAGGTAAAGCCATATACCTGCCCAATAGCTAATGCTTGTGCTTTTAGTTTCTGATCAACCTGCTGGCCAACCCAAACAAAAATGCTTGAGTGACAATCAAGGATGAATACATCTTCAGTCATTAAATCATCCTGGTTGAAGTTATATATCTCAGTGACCTGCAATAAAAACAGCATATTGCATATTAAATTAGGAGAAATACACAACATATTATCAATACATATGAGGTAATACACACCTTCAAATCTTCTGAACCAGCACAAGCGTCAGCAACAAGCAACAATAATGGATCAGTATATTTCTAGCAAGTAACAAAGGAATTGAAGAAATGGTGCTTATCAAAAGGTAGTTGCTTTAACCTTTTATGAATGTACATGAGAACAAATGGGGATCACTTTCAGCATCTTTTGCAATCTTCTGACTTGGATATTCAGATTTCCCACCCAAAATTTCCCAAAACGCCTCAGATTCCGAACCCTCCTTTTGTAATTTGGACTGCATATTTGGCTGCAAATATTGTCCATAACAAGTAAATAACAGGAAAACCATCAAAGTGTAGGCTTTAATATACACTCACATTTCTAGTATATATCATAATTTTCAAACCTTTATCACATCCAGTTGCCTCTCAACAAGTTCCTGGACCTCAGGAGTGGTAAGATTTCCAATCCACGTAAAGACAGAAGAACCATTTTGTAGTATGTAACAGTAAGAAGAATTCAACGATGAAGCCACCTGAGCAAATCAGAAACAGAATAAAAAAGTTGCAGGTGATGAAAACTAAATTTCTATACTAATAACAAGATCAAAAGCTAACATATCAGATATAGAAATAAACACGTAGATCGTCTTGATTGATAATAACAATTAAACCCAGACCAAAGAGGTATAGTAAAGATATTGTTTTACACAGTGGTAGCATTTAATGTACCAGTCCATTCAGATACTAAGACAATGACAGACTTACAGGTTCAACTTGGATTGCTTGCATGTTTTCTGGTCCAGAGCCTTGAACACGGAATAGTGCTACCCCGTCTTCTTTATAAGTCTCATCAGGTAGTTCCTTCTCTGATATGGAATTCTTGTATCCATCACTTAGACCACCCTGAAGATTCATAAAATGATGATTCATGTCAATAGATGTGAAAAGCTAAATTTTGCTCTGCATATTCGGGTCAAAAATATTAATTCTAGCCTTTGTTATAAATGATACGATTTGAGCTGAACCACACCTTAAGAACCAGAAAGCTCTGAAAGATTGCAAAGAAAAGGATAGGTTCATTTCCTTCATAAATTTGCATCTGAAAATCCAAGAAACCAAATAATCAGTACAAATACAGAGTGATATTATTAATAGACATGTGATGCTAAATTAATGTTCAGTTGAAGCAATCAACCTGACTAGCCATAAATTTGAGTGACTCAACCATCTTGTTTGCCTGTGAAGTAGCTGAAGTTCGGTCTTCCTACAACATGTATTTGGTTATATATAAGCACCAAATTAAATTGATTGATACATGTATATTTTACTATATGGCTCATGCATCGATCTTTAACCAATATAGGCGATGCTTCATGAATGCATTGACAATTATATGAAGCCTGAGTTAAGATAATTTGATTGAAAAATACGTACCTCAACGCTTTGCTTTCCAAACCATGTCCCTACAAGGCATTCCTCTTGATCTTCACCAGGACATGTATACTGGAAAATATAGCATTCTCCACTGTAAAACTTCGACTGATCAGGGACTGGAAGAAGAGTTTTCTCTTGACCATTTACACGCCAAACCTGTGCATAGCAGGTCAGGTGAATACAACAATAGAAAACAACGTAACACTAACTGTGAGTTCTTATTCTTGTTCTTTTCTCCTATAATAATAAAAATAAAAATCAATAATCAAAGGATCACCTGTAAATTTCCAGTGCAATCAATATATGGTTGAGGTTCCTCCTTTGTAGGAGCAGCTTTAAGTAGTCCTCTCACATTGAGCCCTTGGCGCTTTAGAAGTGCTAAAGAATCAACCAAAAGGACAGAAATAATCACTCACACAGTTTACGAACATTCCAAAATTAGTATTATTTTAATATATTATGCAGAGCAAAAGTGTAGCACGTAATCACTAACCAGCCACCTTGCCTCTACCATCCTCAGAGACTGCCACCTCAGTTGACTGAGGCCACGTCTCAAATTTTGACCGGAAAGTTACCGTCTCAAAATTTTCAATCACGCGGATGATATGAGATTTTGTTCTATCCTGGCTACGAAGGTATTCCTACAAATTGAGGTCAGCAACAATTAGTGAAGATGCATTTATTAATGTAAGAAGTGTCAGGATGATGAAAGCGTGAAAATATACTTCTGCAGCTCCGCTTGCTGCTTTTCTTTCATCAAGAGAAGTACTTCTCCCCATCCATACATAAATTTCTCCCACACAATCCAGAAGATAGCATTTGTTTGTATCTAGTAATTCCTTCGTCAAGGAATCAGCAGCAACAGGTTCTGCCTGCCCCTTCTCGAGACTTAAATACAAAAAAGTAAAAGAGTAAGAAACACTGTATTATATGTTAAAATATAAAACCATTCGCAGTTTCATATATAGAATGATGATATGAGCATATTTTCAGTTAAATATTAGTTGCAAGTGCTAGAACTTATAAGTGGCATAACTAACAAAGAAAATAATCAAAACGAAAAGCAATATCAACCAAAATGACATGCACAAATAGACTGCAGGAAATGAAACTGTAATCAGGAAGAGTGGAAATATCACTGTAACAGTTATATAACCAAGAGAAAGGAAAATGAAGCGTGACAATATGAGGATATGATACTGCAAGTTTTAAAAATTGGGCTCTAATAAGAAAGGGATTTTTAAATATAGAACTATAGATACAGTAAACACTAGGCAATTGACAAGGGCTGAGTCAAGAGAATACATTGGAAGGATAAACAAGTTTTGAAGAAAATATTCTTCATAGTTATTCTCCGATATTATAGAATTAGGAATGTGAGTAAGATATTTGTTATATTGATGATACGTTTCACTGACGGTGGTAACTGGTAAACTAGACCTAAACAAACCCATGAAACTGAAATAATTGTTGTTTTGCTGACGAGCTATAGAACATCAACACCCATCACGCAAGTTAAAAAGGCAGTCACTTTTTCTCTGCAATAAGTAATTAGTACTAAAAAACTAAATTGAGATACAGCCTTTGGAGATTCAAATAAAAGGTAAAATTAGAGTCCCCCAAAGAAACCCCACTATCACCAACAGTACTAAAAGAACATCAAGTTTTCACATGAGAAGTTGCTCAATGCGAAAGGTAAAACCACGGTACAGTACCCTTGTGGTAACAAGAAGCCAATAGCCTTAAACAGCTGATGAAATCGCCAAACCCCAAAATTACAAATTGTGTATGAAAATTTCACCAAGCAAGTTGCAGGAAATTATAATTGTGGGCCTGACCATCAAAAGTCGGAAAAGAAAAGTGTTACCAAAGACGAACTGAACTTTCATAAACAATAGCATATTGAAATCGCATATCAATATGTTTTGGCGGGATGTCCACAGATGAGCTGAACTTTGATGGTCACAAAGTAACATATATCTATCTTGAGAATAACCAAATTCCAGCAGACCAATAATTGGGGCACAAAGAAAATAACAAAATCGTCATGTGGAAAGCTCTAAATCAACACCCGATAAGTTGTGATATTCTACATTTCTACTCTTCTCATCGAGTTACTTATACATCTCATATTCAAACTTCTTATACGACTCTCCTCATAAAATTTTGCACAAGTAATCCTCTTATCATTTCATCTGAAAACCTTCTAGTGATTCCATTTAAAGTTCTTCCATATCACCATGAAGAAATGCAATCTTCACATCTGTCTACTCAATCGATGTCTCACGGTTTGCAGCAAACCCCAAAAGAGTTTGGATTGAAGTCATTTTAACCACGGGAGATAAAAATATTACAAATACAACTCCATTCTTGAAACTGAAACCCATTAACAACCAATCTTGCCTTATATACTGGTATTAAAGTGTATTCTATCTGCTTCAGATTGTAGAACTGCCAATAAAATCCCTGTTACCTTTCGATAACTTCACCAACTCAAAAGTGTGATTGTCATACAAAGATTTCCTCACCTCATTCATGCATGAACCTAATATTCTGTCTTTGATTTTTATACCTTCAAAGTATCTAGGCTCTCAGTTTGGTATCATATGGATCTGGGGAGATATGTCAGGTTTTTGGGTCCTAGCATGTGTGGAAAATGCTCAAACCATATAGGTTATAGTGCTATACCCTAGGCTCATTAGGAGTTACCCTAATTATATAACAGTAACTTAAGTTATTCCTCCTCATGTGTTTCATACAGAAAAAAGGCAAACACATCCAGCAATGTTTATATCACGTCATCCCACAGCTGTAGGACATCCAAAGGCTGTCTCGATTGAGCTAGAATTTTAACCGCATATAGACATAGAAGCCTCAGGTTACGACAGTCAAATAAGTTATAATTATTCCAATTTACTGCAATTATCTTGGTAGAAGTCCTGTTACTAACTTGTTCTTCTGATTTCACGTTTTCATAAACTGTATTCTACAAACGATTTGATGAAAATGGAGGTTTTACTGCTTGCTGTTTGACTGTGGTTTTTACCTCATGGAAAGGGGCTCTTCACATAAAATAGGGATGTTCTTTTCTTGCTTATTCTCTAGTTTGTGGTTACTTTATAATTTGTTGCTTGCTAGTTTCAATGCTCACAAGTTATTCTAACATGTCGGAGAAGGATATTATGCATTGTGGTCGTCTCATACCAGGTTTCTTAAACACATTAAATAGAATGTAACAGTATGAGAACTAATTTACATGTCAACTAAGGCCTCTTCTGGAGGCCATCAAACCCCTCCCTCTCCCTTAATAGTTTTCAATGGTTAGCATAGAGGAGCTATCACCCTCTACAGATGCTTCATGAACTATATTCAGTAGTAAAGTCACATGTTCAAAAAAAAATAATAAATAAATAAATAAAAATAAATAAAATAAAATAAAATAAAAAGCCTATATAATCATTGACTCTAACTTCTATGCTCAAATTAGACAGAGTCGTGCCCTCCCCCTAGAATTAGTGCTATTTTCCGGTAAATCCAGTAATTCATTGAACCCTTATTATAAGAGAAACTAATGTTGTTCTAACTTGCAAACACATCTGATAAATAGTGATTTCTGTTCACAAGAACAAACCCAGTTTTATTCAAGGTTTAATATTTACCAAATAGGTCAAACCAAAAGTTTTAGTGGATCAACCCAATAACCCAAAAGCAGGTATAACCACAATGAACACTAAGGGTGCGTTTAGTTGGGGGAAAAGTGGAAAACACCTTTTTTTTCCACAAAATGTTTTGTGGAAAACAAAAGGAAAATAGAGATCGCGTTCAAATCAGCGTTTTCCAACAAAAGTTGAGGGCGTATTACCAAGTAGCACACTTATTGGTCTACTAATTCAATTATATACATGCATACGTAATCATTATGAATAGGCAGAGTGGCGGAGTTAAAAAGTTGAGGGCGTATTACCAAAATAGCTGAGTAGGAAGAGCATCGGCACTTTTGGTTTCTTCTGTTGACGTTTTCCTAGGAAGTGGAGCAAACCCACCAAAGAATCCCCAGAACTCTCCGGTTTCAGCATCGGACATCAACTTTCCATCCTCTATTCACGAAAATAAGGAAAAAAAATACTTTATTTGTGAAGATCATTCAGATTTGAAATACCAATATAATAGAAGAAAATGGCAGCTCAGATAACGGGTTGAAAACTTTAAATGGGTACTCTTGTACAGGTTGAGATGACCGTAATACTGTGTCCACAATTCTATATATATATTTTAAATATCAGTGTGTCAAATATGATTAAAAAAAAAAAAAAATGATTACAGTAATACAAATAATGAAAGATTCGAGAGCATTTAGGCATAAAAGAAGCGCTTTCTGCGTCTTTCAACCCATTTGACCCGTTTCCTTTTTACCAACTTCTTTTATTTGACCCGTTTGAGCCGTAGAAATAAAACATAACACGAATCAGTCCAGCTATAAGCAGAAGGGTTGAATTTGCCATCTCTATCTACTTACCAACAGTGGCTATGTCACACTTCCCATCATGATAAGTATCTTTGATATGCTGAACAACCTCTAATGCTTTAGCCCTTTCTTGAATACATGAATTTGAACCATTGAACTGAAATATCTTATTAGCGGTATCCAAGATAAATATGTCATCATGATTGAGTGAAGATCGAGCAAAAGGAACCTGCCACCAATAAATAAAAATTAATAGACTGAACAATCTAAAATGAACAATTGTAACAATGAAGCAGTAAGAACACAAACTTACCTCTTTTACATGAACTACATGTTTTCCTTGGCAAGTAAACATACGAATCTTATACTCCTCAGCTTCAACATGCTTAAAACCAGATGCAATTCCGCCTTCTTGAGGTATGATGCATGGCTTAAAGTAAGAAAGGAACCTCTCTGTTTCATGACCTTGCACTTCCCGATACTGAACAGCACGTCCTCCAAGAGCTGCATCAAGTTCAACCGTCTTCAGGGCTGCTGCTCCAGCTTCATCCTGTAACCAAAAAGTAGGGAGAAAATATTTGAATAAAAGATTAGGAAAAAATATAGGAAAAGAGATATGAGATTTAGTTATAACAGAGTTTTTCAAAGTGAAAACGCACCTGACTTGTATCTTTGCCTAACCAATAATGGATGTCATGACGTAATGCACCACTTTTCAGAGCTATAGTCTGCAATATGAATGTAAAAATGTATGATTTGTTAAGCAAAAAAAACTATGAAAATAAGCTGTGTTCAAAATTTGGTAAAATGGGGTATTAGGCTAACTCATAACCACTTGTCATGTTTCTAAATAGCTCCTTTCGTTTTTACTACTTGTTTTCTTTTTTTTTTGTGTGTTATCGTGTGGGGACTTAAGGTGCCTATAATTTCCATTTAGGGATGTCCAACTAACTGCTATGATTCTCTTTAGGTCAAAATTTCAAGCCAAACAACCTAGCTTTCAATCGATTTAAGTTTAGAATTTTTTAGGGTAGTATTTTTGTTCCAGTAGATGTCAACTTTAACTTACAGTCCAAAATATCCATAGAGCTGCGTTATTTAGTCAATGATTGCAATTTTCAAGAAATGGAGTACTAAATACAGTTGCTGATACTTAAATTTGTTTCATCAGTAGATCTATGTAAAGTAATGTAACCTAAAAAATTTGAAATTTAACAATGATCTATCTTCTGAGGATCTGCATAAGATTGAGCAACATTTCTTACATCAAGAGGCGTAACTTAACCACATTTAGGTTGTTAATTCTTAAATCTGTTCATAATAGTGAACATGAAAATCATATTCTGGGCCCAAACGCAACTTAATAAAATAATATTTGTTCTAAGACAGGCATATAGTAAAACCCCTAGGTGTTATACCAAAGTTCATGTGTGAATAACTAACAGCATAAGATACAATTACGAATAAGATTAACTTTTTCACACAAAACAATAATACATAGAAAGAAAAGAACATATATGCAACAGTAGTAAGATAAGAGAGCTAACCTTCAAAATGACATAGGAGTCCCCTGTAAAAAATTTGCCATGAGAAGAATGTGGAATGGCCACTGGCTTAAAATTCTCTATCCGCCACACCTCAATTCCTCTGTATATTGTTAAGGAACGTACAGGAGGCTAACATCCATGATAATTAAAATAAATAGATCACAGAAATTATAGTTGATATCATTCTAAGGTTTCAGTGTAACTCCCATCATTTACATAAGAAAGAGCAGATAATAAAACAACTGGATTACCTTAACTACATTTATAGATACAAGTTCCTACTAAAATAAAATTATAACATGATATAGAAGAGACAAAGGATACGCTTTTTGTCCAGCACTTTGAAAGGCTGGGTCCAAATCTCTCATAGAAACAGACATGTTTTTATTAATCAAGTATATGACTTTTTAAAGCCACAATACGAATACTGCGATGAAGTCCAGAAATCCCCTTAAATCTGCATTTAAAAGTCAACCTTGTTTAAGAGATGTAGATCAAGAATATCAGAAGTGCAAAAGTAGTCATTTGATAGGGGACACAACAATGGTTTGCTATTCACTATGATATCATAATAAAGAAAGAAGAAAACCTAACAATAACAGAACTATAGGAATCATAATCCCAAAGACTACATTAAATTACCGAAATATAAATTGCACTTTTGTTAAAGGTCAGGTGTTTACATCTCTAAAAACTAAATTATATTCACTGCAATGTAAGTCTAACATCTCGATAAACCAGTAAACGCATATTCCAAGAGATACTAATACAACTGTACGATAATCCTACCAGTCCATTATGGTCAAAGCAAATCACACCAGACCATAAGAGCCTAAATCCATATATTACCAATAGCAATTCCATGGAAAAACAGTCAAAGAAAAATCAATTTTCTTCTGATTCACAAGCAAACTATCTCAAATTCATGTATTTTCCTTAGTCATACCATTAAAAAATAGTCAAAGAAGAGTCAATAATGTTGTGATTGACAAGCGTGTGACACAGATTCATGTGCAGTTCAAATCCAAATGCAAAAACCAAAGTTCCAATGTGGCAATGTAATTAGTTGAATGTAAGTCTAACATCCGGATAATCCTATAAGTCCACTATGGTCCTAGCATATTCCATAGAGGCTGAATTTTGTATATTCAATCGAACATAAGAGTCAATTTTAAAACAAATAAGTGAGATTCATGTGCAGGTCCAAATCCAAATGTGAACACCAGAATTCCACAAAACTAACCAGTATTAAAACAAATTTATCAATCCATACAATCACCATCAACAACATTATAATCACACACATTTATAATTGAGAATTCCAATAAGCAAGATCTATCATATCATATTAAATGAAATCCAAAAGTTACCTGAAAGGTTACTTAAAAAGTCAAAGGTGGTTTAGCAGATTAAAAATCAAGATAATCTCCACAATTTCATGTCAACAATTAAAAACAACGATAATGGAACTATAGGAATCCTAATTCTAAAAGCTAAGTTATATTCAGTGCATTGTAAGTCTAACATCTCGATAAACAACAAAAACGCTTATTCCAAGTTTCAATACCAATGCAGTGATGTACGATAATCCCACAAGTACTTTATGGTAAAAGTAAATTACACCATATCAACTCCATCAAATTTAGTCAACAAAAAGTTATTTCTCATCTGATTCACAAGCAAATAAACTCAAATTCATATGTTTCCCACACTCATTCCATTAAAAAAAGAGTCCGTTACTTCTCATTTACAAGCATATAGAAGAAAATAATTTCAGTGAAATCATTAGATCACCAATATGTGTATTGCTAATTTCACGAAAGGACTTTACGCTGCTAAAAGTCAAAACTATGATTCAATTCAATATGAGCATGCCTGACATCTAGACAAACGACAAGAAAGCTTCTTCCAATTAATTGTATCGTAAATTCATTATCTATGATAATCCTACAAGTCTATCAAAGTAGTATGTGACATTGAGCAAAGTGCAAGAAAAATTCAAGAAGCTGAATTGCAATTCCATTAAAAAAAAAGTATGAGTCACCCAGATTCATGTGCAGACCCAAAACCAAATGCAAAAAAACCAAACTTCCGGTTCAATGTAAGACTAACATCTCAATAAACCGCGAGAAAACTTGACTCTGAATCCTACAAGTCCACTATGATCAAATCAAATTAGACCAGACTTTTAGAAGCTGAATTCCTATAGTCCATCAAAAGTAGTAATTTTCCTCTGATTAACAAGTGCATATGAGTCACTTAGATTCATGTGCAGTAGGCTCAAATCCAAATGTAAACACCAAAATTCCACAAACTTATAAATATAACTAGCACAATCTTCAACAAATTATAATGTATCCCAACATACCAACAACAATTCATCAATCCACACAATCACCATCAACAACAACATTATAATTACACAATCCAATAAGCAACATCATAATCATTCCACAGACTGGTATGTGTCATTGAACAAGTGGACGCAAATTTCATTAAAATTAGTCAAAGAAGACTAAATTATACTCTGATTGACAAGCATATGACTCAGATTCATGTGCAAGGCTCAAAATCAAAAGCAGAACATCAATTTCCACAAAAACGCTTCTTCTAATAAGTCGTATTACGATAAGCACACAAATCCACTACTGTCAAAGGAATTTACATCAGACTTTAAGAACCTAAGGGCTAAATCCATGTATTAGTCAACTATGTTCAGATTCACGAGTAAATAACTCAAATTCATATATGAGTCAGATTCACGTGCAGTAGGCCCGAAACAAATGCAAAAAACCAAACTTCCAATGTAATGAGTTCAATCTAAGTCTAAGCGCCTAGCATCTCGATAATCCTACAAGTCCACTAAGGTAAAATCAAATTACCGCAGAATTTTAGAAGCTAAACTCGTATAGTCCATCGACCTTCCTCGGATTCACAAAAGCCATTCAGATTCATGTGCAGTAGGCTCAAATCCAAATGTAAAATTCCAAAAACTTATAATAATAATAATATAAAAAAAGCTAACACAAACTTCAACAAATTACTATAACATATGACAACTACTGTACAATCCATGAATCCACATTCTAGAAACACACATCTAGAACCACACAATCCAATAAGCAACATAATCATCATCATCATCATCATCATATCAAATCAAATCAGTTCAATTATACAGATCAAAATTAAACAAAACTGAATCTAGTTATCAATTGAAACATGAATTACCTTTTCCTGTAGCAGAAACAGAAACTAATATGGAATTTTAGATCTAATGAGTTGTTTGCAGAATTGAGAAAGAATATGAAAAGTATGTGTGTGTGTTTTGAGTGTGTGTGAGAGAAAGTGATGGGGAGAATGATGGAAAGACAGGGAAGGGAAGGGAGGCGTGCTTATCACTAATGTAACACTACTACTACAATAGTATGTTTCAATGTTGTTTTTATGTTGAAGCTAACAACTGATGAAATGAAACATTACAACAACAACTGTCAAATTTATTTACTGTACTACGTTTCTTTTGCATACCTAATTAGTCTTCGCTTTGACTTTACTGGTTTGAAATAAATTATTACTTTGTGTTTTTCTTTTTCCTTTTCTTTTCTTACCATTTTCAATGGTTTTACTTCGGGGTGTCCAAGGTATTGGAATTAGACTGAATCGAAATCGGAATTGGAAGAACCGAAAAAAAAAAAAAAAAAAAAAAATGTGAAACCGAGAACCGTCTCATATTCTTCGGTTCGGTTGCGGTACGGAAATTTTCGGTAATTCTCGACGAGAACCAAAGTTTTTAAAAAATTCATTTTTTCTGTTGTCGATTATTCATAAAGGACATACTACATTAATACAAACACNGACTGGTATGTGTCATTGAACAAGTGGACGCAAAATTAGTCAAAGAAGACTAAATTATACTCTGATTGACAAGCATATGACTCAGATTCATGTGCAGGCTCAAAATCAAAAGCAGAACATCAATTTCCACAAAAACGCTTCTTCTAATAAGTCGTATTACGATAAGCACACAAATCCACTACTGTCAAAGGAATTTACAACAGACTTTAAGAACCTAAGGGCTAAATCCATGTATTCCCCGTCGCAATTCCACTACAATTAGTCAACTATGTTCAGATTCACGAGTAAATAACTCAAATTCATATATGAGTCAGATTCACGTGCAGTTGCCCGAAACAAATGCAAAAAACCAAACTTCCAAAGTAATGAGTTCAATTTAAGTCTAAGTGTCTAGCATCTCGATATTCCTACAAGTCCACTAAGGTAAAATCAAATCACCGCAGAATTTTAGAAGCTAAACTCGTATAGTCCATCGACCTTCCTCGGATTCACAAAAGCCACTCAGATTCATGTGCAGTAGGCTCAAATCCAAATGTAAAATTCCAAAAACTTATAATAATAATAATATAAAAAAAGCTAACACAAACTTCAACAAATTACTATAACATATGACAAGTACAGTACAATTCATGAATCCACATTCTAGAAACACACATCTAGAACCACACAATCCAATAAGCAACATAATCATCATCATCATCATATCAAATCAAATCAGTTCAATTATACAGATCAAAATTAAACAAAACTGAATCTAGTTATCAATTGAAACATGAATTACCTTTTCCTGTAGCAGAAACAGAAACTAATATGGAATTTTAGATCTAATGAGTTGTTTGCAGAATTGAGAAAGAATATGAAAAGTATGTGTGTGTGTTTTGAGTGTGTGAGAGAGAAAGTGATGGGAGAATGATGGAAAGACAGGGAAGGGAAGGGAGGCGTGCTTATCACTAATGTAACACTACTACTAGTAAAGTATGTTTCAATGTTGTTTTTATGTTGAAGCTCACAACTGATGAAACATTACGACAACAACTGTCAAATTTATTTACTTACTACGTTTCTTTTGCATACCTAAGTCTTCGCTTTGACTTTACTGCTTTGAAATAAATTTACTTTTTTGTGTTTTTCTTTTTCCTTTTCTTTTCTTACCATTTTCAATGGTTTTTACTTAAGGGGGTCCGTCGTATTGGAATCAGACCGAACTGAAACCGGAATCGGAACCGAAAGAACAGAAAACCAAAAATAAAAAAATTGTGAAACCGAGAACCGTCTAATGTTCTTCGGTTCGGTTCCGGTACAGGAATTTTCGGTAATTCCCGACAAGAACCAAAGTTTTTAAAAAATTCATTTTTTCTGTTGTCAGTCGTTCATAAAGGACATACTATATCAATACAAACACACACAAAATGTCTCCGACAATTCAAATCGTTCCAATAATTTCATTTGTTCATATAACATAACAGAAACACAAAATGTCAAAATATAAGTTTATAATTGTTTAAGAGCATCAAGAACATGCATTTGGAATGGACTAGATACTAAATCGGCTAATAACCACAATTACCAATGGTGCAAGGAAGAGTGAAACTTTCATAGCTATACTCCTTTTTTGGTATCCTGCAAAAAGGAAATCCCACAAATTTGATTTGTATTATGAGAGCATTCATTGGAGTTTTTTTTACCTCTTTGTCTGCAAAGATTGCCTTGCAAGATCCCACGGTCGTCTTGCCTTGCACTACAGGTTTTGAGTTGCTTTCTTCCATCACATTCTTCTGGTGGATGTCGTCAGTTAGCTTTCCTATCATGACTTCAAGATTTTTAAGAGATTCATCGTGATTAATGAGACTCTTGTTAGTTGTCTCTTGAAAACTCTTCAACCATGCATCTTGTTCATTTTGCTTTTTGGTGGAGTCTTCCAGGTACTTGTTGATGATCTCCTCAAGGTTGGATCTCCTTTCCTCGCAAGGTGCTCTATTATAGTAACCAGGTGGTCCTACACGATACCCTTTGCTATAGCTGTTATTTCCTTGAAAAGGTCTACCTTTTCCATACTTGACCTCTTCAACTTTCTTATCTTCTTTCAAAGGGCAATCCTTGGCAAGGTGAGCTCCTCTACAAGTTTCGCATCCCACTTGAGTAGCATGCACGTTTTCCTTTAATTTCTTCATGTCCTTACCAAGATTCTCAAGCTTGTTGGTGTTCACCGAAATACCATCCATGTTACCACCCATACTTCTACTACTGCCTCCATCATGCCATTTCTACGAATGGTCCGCCATGTCTTGGATAGCTTCAAGGGCTCGAATAGGAGTCTTCCCAGGGATCGGCCCCTGAGAGTCAAGCATTTGCCTTGTGAAAATCTTGAGACCCTTGTAGAAGATGTTTACCACTTGCTGCTTGTTAAGGTCATGAGTTGGGCACCTATAAAGGAGATCATTGTACCTATCCCAAGCTTGGTATAATGTCTCATCACCAGCTTGCTTGAAGTTGTGAATCTCCTCGAGTTGTTTTGTCGTCTTTGAAGGAGGGCAATAACGTTGAATGAAGGCTCTTTTGAGGAGATCCCATGTATTGACGGCTCCCGCAGGCAACCTATCAATCTACCTCTTCGCGGCTCCAGTAAGTGTCATTGGAAACACTCGGAGCATAACCGCATTGTGAAAACACCAGGAATATTGAAAAGGCTAACGATGTACAAGACATTATCAAATGTTCATGTGCATCTTCAGGCTTGCTTCCGGAAAAGGGGTATTTTCTCAACTCCCGCATGAACTGGTTCTTGATCTCAAACTGAACATCAACTCCAATAACCGACCTAACTACACCTGGCCCTTGTTCCTCTCACGTCAAAGCGAGGCATTCCTCGAGGGTAAGTGTATCAATGTCAACTTCACCCATGTTACCTGAAACTAACGAAATAGAAATCGTGAGATGATGAAAAACTAAACAAAAATTTAAAACTTAAATAAAATCCTAAAATAGCTCCCCAGCAGCGGTGCTAAAAACTTGATGTTGGATTTCAGACCAGGTTATACTATTTATAATTTATCGTCTACCTACGGTCCACCTATGCACTAACGGGTAGTGTACCCAGTTGTGTGTAGTGTAGTAATCGGTAAAGCCGAAGTCGTCTCAAGAGCTATGAGTGTGGATCTAATCTAAGTTCTAATGTCACTAATTTTAAAGGTGTTTTGAATTGATTAATAATTAAACTAAAGAAATGAAAATAAAACGAAAGTAAATTAAAAGTGATGAACAATTAGTAAGGAGAAATGTGCTAGCCTAGTTACTAATCTTGTTACGCCATAATTAAGTTTTCCTATTAATGTTTTCTATCGCTTCATGTGGGGGCAAATGTCACTAGACTCCGTAGATAAATTCGTCTAGCCTATGTTCCATATGTTCCTATTCTGTAACCATACGATTGCCAGAGTTCATAGGTTAACCTATGTAGAGTCATTAAGTGTCAGCTACAATCTAGACTTATTTTAAGGAAACTCGGCCTCTCGGAACTTAGGTTTCCCCTTAACTTCTTAAGCATCTCCATTTGGTAGGTGATCATATGGTCAATTCGCGCATAAGATAATGGTAGTCCTATGGTCAATTCTTACCACTACTCGCAACCTATTCATCTAGGGTCCTATGGTTAATTCTCCTAACTTCCTAGATACTATCAAATATTAACACTACTGAAACAAAGGTGTCCAAGAATAAGCAAAGAAAATAAGCACATAAAGCGATACAAAAACGAGAAAACTAAACCATGGCAATAACAATTTCATAATTAGGCTAACAACAAAGGTGTTTAGCTAATCATATTAAATAATACAGGAAATTCAACGTTTAAGATCATAATGACAGACATTGAATTAAATACAAATATATGAAATAATAAAACTTATGTAGTAAATGGCATGAATTCTCCCTTGGAAATGCTCCGTATGTTTCTTCTGGAAGCCCTTTTACGTCCCTTAGTGTTGTGTGTTGGGAAGTTATGTGAAAATGCATAATTAGGGCTTGTATTTATAGCCTCGTCAAAGTTACGGCGTAACCTTGTAAATTGGTTACGCCGTAACCATCGTATCTCAGACGATCTTATCCATAGTAAAAAATTTACAGCGTAACCTTAAGAATGGGTTATGACCGTAAAACTCTCGTAGTGAATTTCGTCACTTTTACACCGTAACCTTGCAAATGGGTTACGGCGTAAGTATCTTGACCATAAAAATCTTCTAAATCTGGAACCATATACGGCGTAACTATGTTGTGAAGTTACGCCGTAACCTTGAACGGCGTTGACTTTGGTCTTCTAGTGTAAATCCTAGTTACAACGTAACTAGAGTATGGAATTACGTCGTAACTCTTGTATGGCCAGCATACTCTTGTATATTTACTTTAATAACTTTCCAAATCCGTGTCTCCTTGTTCCTATACTCATTAATGACCTGAAAATGATAAATTAAAAAATAAGAGTATATTTTCAAGTAAAACAATACAAATGATGAGCATATTAGGGGGAAATTGACACTAAAATATCAGGACTATTTGATGTTATCATTGATCCCCACAAATCCAAAGACCTTAGCATGCATATGAGTATATGACCTCAGAAACAAAAAATATGATGGTGGAAGGTACCTCATAAGCATGTCATTACACTTGTATTTGCCATAAAGGGATAGACCGGCAACCGCTCCGTTGATGTACTGCAGAATCCTCTTAACTGAAGTACATTGCGATGTACTACATTGCTAATAATCGCATCATCAATTTCAAACTGGGAATTCCCAACGTGATTTGGTTCCGGTTTTAGTCTCTTTACTGCCACCAACGTGTCGTCCTTCAATCTTCATTTATAAACTTCTCGAAGTTTCACCTCTTCCAACAATCAATTTCTCATCAAAGTTCTCTGTTGCAACTTATAGTTCCATAAGAGTAAAAAAAATTTAACTTCCCCAATTGATCTTTCGGAACCTCTTCCTCGCTAATACCTAGTTGGGAATACTTTTGACGGGTATGTTCAAGCTTTTGGCGAAAAGCCGTGGGGACCACACCTCTTTGTCAAATTCGTCATATAGTTCAAAAACCGTAATCCCTTATACATAATCCACAAACTATCCATAACCTATCCGCAAATGGTTCAAAAATCAGGATACACGATTTGTCACTTTCGGAACTCAAATATTACTTTTATAAAAACTCAATATTTTTGGATATCCTATTTTCGGATATCCGTATATATATAGAACCGTTATCCGAAATTTTGGATATCTGAAATTCTTGAATCATTTTATACACTTTGTGCTTGTCGTAGTGTAAATTTAGTAATTTTATAGACCAAATGTGATAATAATAATTATAATACATATTTACAACTAAGCATGTATGCTTAATACAAATAATTCTAAAATTAGTATATCATCATACAACACATAAGTAATGATAAAGACATGCCCCTGGGGTATTCTCTTGTTCACCATTATCATAAATGTATTCGTCCAAAGTTTAGGTGGGAATTTTGTCCAATGGACTTTTTTTTATTGCTTTCTCCTCTTTTTGTAACACCTGGTATTTTTCCTAAAACCTAATCCTAGCCAAACTTCTATTTTTAGAGCCTGAAACGTTTTAAAACTTTAAAGCATGTTAAATTGGATTGAGGAGCGTGAGATATATTAGGAACGAGAATTTATTCCTTGATTTACTCAGCACAACCTAGAAAANTAAAAAAAAAGAGCCTAAAAATCTGATAAAGCTTCTGACAAAATCTAAAGGATTCAGTGGAGTACTAAAGTTTGACAATGACAAAGTATGGCCTTTATATTCAGAAGAAGATCAAAATTCTTGGAGTCTGGTAGCAGTGACGTTCACAGCCATTGTTGTTGCACTTCCTAACATTGAAAAGGATAAAGTCAAGGGGTTACTTGTAAGCATGACTGAAGGTCTCGAACTTGTAAAACATATCGAAGAGAGTCTCAATGCAGATGAAGAATTGGTGAAGGCAAGTAAAGCTTCTAGGCGTGTGGTCATAGAAGTTGAACTATATGGTACTTGGCTACAAGCTGATCTTAAAAATAAGGCTGGAAAAACATCAAAAGACATTCTTCAATGGTTGGGTGATAGAGCAGCCAAAATAGTGCAGTCCAACAGCAACATAAATGGAAGCCAAGATCACTCACATGAAAATGTTCTTGCCGCGAACGCCATGTACCAAATAAGCCAAACCATACTGATGCATTGCAGCGAACAAGAAGAGTGGCCCACTGATGTGGAAGTCTTTGAATGGGTATCGAAAATAATTGCAGATATATTTCTTGCTTGCTTTACCAATTTACCACGCGTCATAACCATGAAGTGCCATCATGATGCAATAGAGAAAAGGCAAGACAGTATCTGCACTGCAGCTCGTATTCTTGGAAAATCCAAAGCGATCATGAATATCCTTAAAGGGCGCCAACTTCCTAACCTTGATATGGATTCTGTGGCATACCTTGACAAGTGGCACGCACTGCCGACGAGTCAGATACCTGAAGATTCTCCAAGTTTGAGTCAGATACCGGAAGATTCTCCAAGTTTGAATGAATCCCATGAAATAACTATCTTGTAATAAAAGTTGGTCAAAACTTTTTATGGTTTAACACATTTATGTATCTACTAGAATAATTTGGTTAAGTCAACACATCATCGAAGTGTGTTTGTGGTCATTTATGTATCTAACTATGATTTGTCATGATTTAACCATGTATTATGTATTATCGTGAGTGTGTTTAATTTAATTGGCATCAAAGCTCTTTATTTTCAAGTTTCTAGTGCTATTTTCTTTGATGATTTCTAACAATATACTATTTTTTATTTGTTAACAAGGACTCCTCTCATGGGGGATTTAAACTACATAAAAGAAACCAAAAAAGTTTCAAATAGGTCGTTCTCCAACTAAAATGTATAAATGCTATTATGTATCCAATATCATTTACAAAAATAAAAATAAAAATATAGTTACGTTAAACCCAATTCATATACCTCGTAAGCATGTCATTACACTTCCATTTGCCATAAATGGATATACCAGCAACCGCTCCATTGGTGTACTGCAGAATCCTCTTAGCTGAAGTACATTGCGATGCACTGCATTGCTAATAATCGCATCCTCGGTTTCAAACTGGGAATTTCCAATGTGATTTGGTTCCGGTTTTAGTCTCTATACTGCCACCAACGTTCTGTTCTTCAATCGTCGTTTATAAACTCTTGAAGTTTCACCTCTTCTAAGAATCAATTTCTCATCAAAGTTCTCTGTTGCAACTTGTAGTTCCACAAGAGTAAATTTTTTTAACTTCCCAATTGATCTTTGGTAACCTCTTCCCCGCTAATACCTAGTTGGGAATACTTTTGACGAGTACGTTCAACCTTTTAGCGAGAATCCGTGGGGCCCACACCCGTTTCTTTGTCAAATTCGACATATAGTCCAAAAACCGTAATCCCTTACACATAATCCACAAACTATCCATAACCTATCCGCAAATAGTTCAAAAATTAGAATATACGATTTGTCACTTTCGAAACTCAAATTTTAGTTTTATAAAAGCTCTATATTTTTGGATATGCTAGTTTCGGATATCCGGATATATATAGAACCGTTATCCGAAATTTCGGATATCTGAAATTCTTGAATCATTTTATACACTTTTTGCTTTTCGTAGTGTAAATTTACTAATTTTACCGACCAAATGTGATAATATAATTATAATAGATATTTACAACTAAAAATGTATGCTTTATAAAAATAATTCTAAAATTAGTATATCATCCTACAACACATAAGTAATCAAAAAGACATGTCCGTGTGGGATTTAAACTAAATAAAAGAAACCAAAATAGTTTCAGATAAGTCGTCCTCCAACTAAACTGTACAAATGCTATTATGTATTCAATATCATTTACAAAAATAAAAATAAAAATATAGTTACGTTAAACCCAATTCATATACCTCATTAGCATGTCATTACACTTCCATTTGCCCTAAACAGATATACCAGCAACCGATCTGTTGGTGCACTGCAGAATCCTTTTAGCTGAAGTACATTGCGATACACTGCATTACTAATAATCGCATCCTCAGTTTCAAACTGTGAATTTCCAATGTGATTTGGTTCCGGTTTTAGTCTCTTTACTGCCACCAACGTTCTGTTCTTCAATCTTCGTTTTTAAACTCTCGAAGTTTCACCTTTTCCAATAATCAATTTCTCATCAAAGCTCTCTATTACAACTTGTAGTTCCATAAGAGTAAATTTTTTTAACTTCCCAATTCATCTTTGGGAACCTCTTCCCCGCTAATACCTAGTTGGGAATACTTTGACGAATACGTGCAAGCTTTTGGCAAGAAGCCATGGGGCCCACACCTTTTTCTTGGTCAAATTCGTTATATAGTTCAAAAACCGTAATTCCTTACACATAATCCACAAACTATCTCAAAAATTAGGATATACAATTTGTCACTTTCGGAACTCAAATATTAGTTTTATAAAAACTCTATATTTTTGGATATCCTATTTTCGGATATCCAGATATATATAGAACAGTTATCCGAAATTTCGGATATCTGAAATTCTTGAATCATTTTATACACTTTCTACTTGTCGTAGTGTAAATTTAGTAATTTTATTGACCAAATGTGATAATAATAATTATAATACTTATTTACAACTAAGCATGTATGCATAATACAAATAATTCTAAAATTAGTATATCATCCTACAACACATACGTAATCATAAAGACATACCCCTGGGGGATTTAAACTAACAAATTGGGAATTTCCAACGTGATTTGGTTCCGGTTTTAGTCTCTTTACCGCCACCAAAATTATGTTCTTCAATCGTCGTTTATTAACTCTCGAAGTTTCACCTCTTTCAAGAATCAATTTCTCATCAAAATTCTCTGTTGCAACTTGTAGTTCCATAAGAGTAAATTTTTTTTAACTTCCCAATTGATCTTTGGGAACCTCTTCCTCGCTAATACCTAGTTGAAAATACTTTTGACGAATACGTTCAAACTTTTGGCGAGAAGCCTTGGGGCCACACCTTTTTCTTTGTCAAATTCGTCGTATAGTTCAAAAACCGTAATCCCTTACACATAATCCACAAACTATCCATAACTTATCCGCAAATGGTTCAAAAATTAGGATATACAATTTGTTACTTTCGGAATTCAAATATTAGTTTTATCAAAACTCTATATTTTTGGATATATGGATATATATAGAACCGTTATCCGAAATTTCAGATATCCAAAATTCTTGAATCATTTTATACACTTTGTTCTTGTTGTAGTATAAACAAGCAATGTCTGATGGAAAGTTGCACCTCTCCAACAATATGTAACCCGTGACGAAGCAAAAGATCATAGTTCCGGTGAATGCTACCTCCCAAAGAATTCTCAATAGGCAAAAATGCCCTGTCTGCAGTCCAGTTCTCAACCGCCTGCATCAAAGAATAAAAAGGAGGATCACTGAGATTTATTTAATCCCATAATGATAATATCTCAGGAGTGTTCCAGTAAGGTCGTACGCCTAGAGCAAGACTCTGGGTTTGCATTTTTAATTACAAGAAGTTCTCTTTGCAGCATTTGGAGAGATAAGTTACAAAGGTGCCAGAAGCTCATCACTCGATGAGTAATAAGAATATCATATTTTCAAACAATATAAGAAATAAAGAGAATGGTTAATCTATCATTTGTGAAACCTTTATTTTTCTCACAATAGCTCATTTTGAATTAGCAAAACTCATTTCTTCCCCATAAAAGTACTCTAAATACGTCTTGGTTTGGCTTCTCGTTATAATTTTTCGTAGAAGGTTCTTTTAAACATTATAATACATATCAATGACGATGGTCACTGTGGAACCTCTAATATCATTGGAAATTAAGTTCAAGAGTGACAGCATGATCAGTTGTAGTGAATCAAGGATGTGGTCTCACCTGAAATGCGATATCAAATTGCTCACAAGGGACAGTTTCACAATTCGGGTATGCTTTCTCAGCTGCTGATTCACTGTATGCTCCACTCACACCCTTCAAAATGGAGATTAACTAATAAACCACCAATAATTATACAAACTGACACTTGTTAACTATATTATCTAGCTAAAACAAACCACCCAGTATACAATTCCATGCCTGGTATGCCACTCGGATTCCAGCTCCATCCTTGACATAACTAGTGAGATCAGTTGAAGTCAACGGCCCTACAATTTTCCCAAACACGTTAGCTGCCGTAAAAAGCTTTAAATTTTAACCTGTTTAATTTGCATGATATAGATTATATTTGCTGCATATCTACTTTTGGAACAACAATATTCTACTGATTAGATTAAATACGAACGATATAAGCTATGTTAGAGAGCCATAATTAGAATTGAACTGGAGCAACTAACCAAATAACCACAAGCCGGTTCTTCATCCAAACACTCAAAACCAACAATATGTTTCAAAGACTATAGATATTCAAACAAGAGATATTATCGGTCACATCCATAACATGCATATGAAAGCAAGATATTCAGTCACTAATAGAATCCAAAAAAAAATGAAGCGAATTCAGATATGCATAAAACACAAAGTATATACACATATATTTAATCCAGAAACCTATATAACACAGAGTCCTTGAACCACATTTGAAAGGAATATATGAATCATGCAAATGATCATTTTACATATTTACATCCACAACATGCATCTTAAAAACAAGTCCTTAAAACAGTCGTCTAAAAAATACTTTCATATACTTTCAACAAACTTTGAGTAGACGGGCACTTAGATATACTTTCAACAAACATTTTTTTTTTGTTTTTGTTTTTTTTAGTGTTAAAATTTAATCCCTAAAAAATAACATGTGATTTGGTATTTTAAAAGTTATTTTATAAATCACATGTGATTTCACACAACGCATGTGATTTTTAGAATAACAAATCAATTTGATTTTATAAATCACATGTAATTTTTCATGGCATAGATGTCAATACTCACAAAAGAAATTGAAAAAAATTCATTGAAAGTATATATAAGTGTATGTCTATAGAAAGATGATTTAATTCTCGGTCGCAATAGTATGATTAATGATTAACAGTTTATGTGATGTTTAATTTTTTTTTAAATGTGATAAAAGTGAGTTTTTTAGTTTGATGAAAAAAATGAATGGTCACGATTCATTAATTTGATACTTATCCTAAAAACAGTCGTCTAAAATCAACAAACAACAATCAAAATTTAGTAATTTCATTTCCAAAAACGCTACGAAATAAACAATCACAAGTTCACAATAATTAGGTAACAATTAAGGGTAAAATTGTCATTTCATAACAAGTAAAAAAGAGAACCAGTAAATGTTGTGCTTTTTGTGGGTTATCTAATAGTAAATACGAAATTGCTGTAAAGAATAATAATTGCTGGCATACTTATAATCTGTGATCGAGAATTATTAGTAGAAGCAGCTTCCGAATTCGAACAAGATGAAATTTTATGTTTTCGATATTTCATTTGAATTGTGAATAATTTTGGTTTAAATGAACAGGAGTAGTTACTTGTATGATATGAGAATGTTATAGGATGATGAACTTTAGTTGCCATAGCTATTGACTATTAGAGTAGAACGTGTGGGGTAACCCGCGCGTTACCGCGGGGGAATTGTGTTGGTGTACATTTGGATGAGAGAACATATTCAATTTTATCCAACATGTTAGCAACTAAATTACAAACATTTATTGAAAAATGAAGAATATATTCAACTGTATCACATATTATTTTTTGCATATTTCTAAACACCAGAAAACCAAAATTCACTTAGGGTGCGTTTGGTTCATAGTATGTTTTGAAAGGAATTGTAATCTGTCGAAGGAATTGTAATTTGAATAAATTGCAATTCAAAGAGTTGGAATGTGTTGTAATTGTAATGTGTTGGAATTGTAATTGATATATTCTGTTACTTTGTTTGGTTGGATCTCAACGTAATTGTAATTCAAAAAACATTAAAAAAAAAAAAAAAAAAAAAACTTAATAATAATAATAATAATATATTAATAAAATTATTATTATTAAAATAATAAAAATAATAAAAAAATTATTATTATTAAAATTATTATTATTATTATTATTATTATTATTATTATTATTATTATTATTAAAATAAAAAAATAATAAATATTATTATAATTATTATATAAATATAATAAAAATAATAAATATTATTATTATATAAATATTATTATTTTAATTTTATATTAAATTATTATTATTATTATTATTATTATTATTTCTATTATTATATTATTATTTTTCTATATTATATTATAATAAATATTTATTATTATATTATTTTATTATTATTATATAAATATTATTATAATAATAATTAAATATAATTTTTTATTATTATATAAATATTATTATTTTAATATTTATATAATAATAATAATAATTCTTAATTACAACGTAATTCAAAACTTTCCATCCAACATCCTATGTAATCTGAATTCCCTCCTTTGATGTAATTGTAATGGCTGATTACAATTCCAACGCAAACCAAACAGCCTATGTAATGTAATCTGAATTACAATGCCCTCAATTCTGTGAAGCAAACAGCCTATGTAATGTAATCAAATTACAATTATATCCAATTACGCCAGATTACGGCGAACCAAACACCCCCTTATAAGAACAGCAGTAGATTATGCTTTTTAAGCTGTTTTGAAAGAGATCATTAAGTTACAAAACTAACTAAGAGTTATATAAAGCAAAGGGCTGGTTGTACCAAAGTCTAGTGAAGGCGCTATGTGCAAGGTTTCTTGAGCCGGTCAAAATTTTTCACTACTTAAGGTGTTGCTGAATAGCATTCTTCAGAAACAACAGTGTTTAGGTGTTCTCGCATTCATTGGCTCAAACAACAGCAACTACAAATGGTTCCTGCATTCTAATAACCACCACTTATATTCCAATCACGTGCGTTGGTGCTTTTGACATCTAATAACCACCATTAATAGTCTTGGCACTTTTGCTACTATGAATCACCTGCATTGACGCTATATCCACACTTTTGTATAATGGGTTAATTTGTTATGTTTTATCTTTAATCAACTGAATGTATAAAACCAAAAATATATCTTCAAAGTAAATATGTCGAACGGGTTAAAGGCGACCAAAACATGATAAAACTCATTAAATATAGTTTTTAGTAAACATTGAAATTACAATTCCAAACAGCCTTAAATACCCCTTAAATTGACCCAAACACTCATAAAAATTGCACTTTTGCATCATACAGAAACAGCTAATCAACCGACCAAAATACCCGCTTTAAAACTTTACTTTTGCAGAAGCTCCAAACTATAATTAAAACGACCCAAACTTGCTAGTTAGACTTCTTCCTTCTTGACTTATTCGTGATATTAAAATACAAAGGCAAAAAATACCACAGTACACGTTGTACTTCCAACCAATAAATTTGTGAAACATTTGTACCATGTATAGTAATTTTTGTACTCATTGAATGTGAGCCACAATTTTAACCTTAACATACCCGTAATACACTTTTGTAATACGTGTGCTGTGAATGGACCTTTGGGCTTGGAAGAAGAAAATTGAAAAACACATTTCAACCCACCTTAACATTGAAGGGTAACATGCTATGCATTTTATGAATCATTCATTTTCAGTTACTTGTATATAGTCAGATTATATTTGGATATCCAAATGCAATCATCTGAGTAAATAAGGATACCTAATCTGCTAATCCTAAGAGTGCATCCGTTAAATTATATATCACAGGCATCGGTTTATTTTCTACCAGACCTATTAAGAGCAGAAAGAAACTATTATGCAAATTCACTTACCCCTTTGTAGTTAGACTCATCTTGCTTCCACTCCTGACGCAAGTATGCAACCAACACAACACTTTAACCATCCGAATGTCACCTTTTGCTGCAACCCTATATGATGTTGTGCAGCCATCATCATGCTTCGCGTCGACATTATTGCCTACAATGAAGAAAGCCTACTGCGGATAACATTTGATATGGGTAAAAGTATGGGTGAAACGCATGGGAAACGTTGCACAGTAAAACTTAAGATCCAGAAAAACTTGAAACTGCTAGCGCAGATGGCGTTCTTAAACTTTAATTAAATGATGTTGCTAGGGTTCTTATAGTATACATGATAATGAATATTGTTAGCTCAATACCGTTGACCTGATTCACAACATCTGACACATAGGTCATAGCATCACTAACCTGCCCAGTACAAAAGCATCTTTTGTTGAGCAGTTCCGATGTTCGTCTCAATCGCTTTCAAAGTAGACTAAATAGGTAATATAACTCCGAGAGAACAACTGCAAACAAAGACATCGTATATCACACTATAAAAAAAAAGATAGCTAATATAAATTTTTTTCATGTCAATATGGTCATTCAAGTCCATGTAAAAGTTACCTTGTTGTTTTTAGGGCAATGTTGGAACCAAGCGGGCAAAGAAGCAACTTCAAGCCAACCTGCATTTAAAATTCATAACATGAGTATTTAATCATCTTTTTTCAATTCATACGAGAGAAATGATTATGATGGGAGTAATTACCCTGAATTTGTACCTCATTAACTTTCACGAAATCTTAACGATGTCCTCCATGGAGTCTGTTCCGGAGAAGTGTCCTGCTAATAAACACAAACGACCACACTTCAAAACTCAAAGTAGCAGCAAACAACAAATTTCACAATTGTTAAAAGTTTTATAAAACACTGTCACAACCTATATCTGTATGATCATGATCCATTGAATTTACCAAAAAACTGGCAAAAAAACTACTAAAATTGAATTATATGTTTAAATACTAACCTTCTAACAAATCAGAAATTCAACATCGCCATAGGTTCTGACGTTTTAATCAAAGAAAAAAAAACCTTCATTCAAGTATTTCATCAACCATTTAAAATGTAAAATATTTAAGAGAAAAAAACATTTTAAAAAAAGTAGAATCAACCAACAAAACACGTATCGATACCAATAACTTAATAAGTTCCAAACAAAGATTATAGCCTAACGATGACATTAGTACTTACAAGTGAATTTCAGACTCTAGGTTCTTTTGCACTCATAGGTTAATTAATCAAATAAATTAATGAAATTTAAAACCTTTTAAAACCCAAATCACAAATGACATATAAAAAAACCCCCTAAATTCTGGTGTATAAAAATGAAAATCAGGGAAGTAACTTGCCGATTTTAGTAAATGATTAGGTACCATATAACACACAACATCATATCAGGTTAAGTAAAGGGATGTTTGGCATGCGTTTTGAGAGTGATTATGGGATACAAAATAGGTATAATCCGATAATTATGTTCAACAAAAACCACTGCAAACAATAGTGTTTAGACCCTGTTTGATTTTCTATTCCATCCAATATATAAAATCGTCATACTTTGATCTTAAAGATGACTGTTTTGCTTAGAAATTACGTTACCACCGTATATTATTCAGCTACTGACCTGTTAAAGCATTCAAGTAAATATGAAAGAAGCACGTTTCACAGCTGCAACATCAATAAGTATGCTTGCATCACCTCCATATCCACTTTTAGTTGTCTTCAAATTCACTTTTCAGACTTGGTATCTGTTTGATACCTTCACCACATTAATTGTTTCTTCAACTTGGCTATCAATTAATCACGGACATTCCCAAGCCAAAGTACTAAACGTACACCACGGTTCTGCCAATACCAACAGAAATTCCTTAGTCATGTTGTCTAGACCAATATAATCGTGTTTACAAATCTACAGAAGCATCTAAATGTCTGCTTGCATGCTATTTTTTAAGTGATAGAAGTATAAGGGCCAATTGACTTGCTATTTGTACAAATTTTGTGCTTATGAAAACTGAAATACACATATTTATCCGTGACGATAGGATAAATATAAATATTTGTATAGATTTTTATTGATCTATACCATTTTTTTTCTATTATGTCAGCTGACAATTTTTTTTAATGATAGAACATCTGAAAAGATTTTAGCTAACCTTTTTTTGAGAGAAAATCTTGATAAAAAGTAGTAGCAATGTACATTAAAAGACAAAAATAATGTCAACAAATGAGATATTTATAACGAACCTGAAGACACATATTCCATCTTTGAATGTTAGCGAGTTACTGAATTTGTCTCCTGGTTGTTCAGGAACTATCCCCGATCCTTTTCTGTGACTACTTTGGTGGTAATTGCAGCTTTATTTGCCCAAGGGATGAAAGATAAGTCTTGTGAACTGGTGAATGGCTAAAAGTCAAACAAAAAAGTGTTAATAGCAAAAATAAAGGCTTTTAACTGATTTTGTATGCAAATAATCCATTTAATATAACTAAATGAATCAACAAAAAGATTAAACTATGAGTGATTCTTAAAATCTTTAACACAAATATCCAAAACTATTGCCAAGCTTATGGTCACTCAATAGATTGATACCCCAAAAATAACCAAAACCACTATTAATTAACCTTTTTGTCTCGCGATGAGTGATTCTTAAAGTTTTGAACACAAACATGAAGCCACAAAACTATTGGCAAGCTTACGGTGACATTATTTACTTAAAAATTTTCATAACAAAGTGTACCAAAATACTTACCACTTTTCCTTTTCTTCGCATCATCCATCTTAACACAATTACTCGTTTCCTGCATAAATAAGAAACCATTAGGTTGTCATTAGCAGTTGCGTTATACTAAATTCCAACAGGAAAACCAGCTTACCGTTACATGTTTCTAATATTTTCCTCTTTTCCTGCTAGCCCTTTATAAATACCATGTCCGTGCCTCTATCATAACTCCGGTAAACCGTAATAAGGTCAGACGAAATCTACATCTTCTTAACTGAAAAAAAACAAAAAAACAAAAAAGCAAAATTATCAATAAATGTTATCTTCAAATACCCTTAAGGCCTTAACATTGCTCTAGTGAACACATACTTTTAATAAACCTTTCCTACTTCATTTTAACCATAAAGAACCAAAATATACGATACCCACATGAAATTTAATCAGTTAATCCCAAAAAACCCAAACTCATATCATAATAAAGAATTTCAATAGTATAAAAGATATCAAAATTCAATACCAAAAGAAATATATATATATATATATATATATATAGATTTAGGTGAGGGGGATCTGATTTTTGGCGGTGTGCAAAAGATCAGGGATGACTTTAGTGGTCGGGTTTTTGATATTGTTTGTGTGTGTGAATGGGGGAGAAGGATCTAGCAAATGGTGTGCGTGAATGGGGAATGAAGCTTCTAGACAGTGGATGTTGTAAAACGGAACGCTACAGGAACAGTGTTCTAACAATGAACAGTGGTATTACGGGAAAGCAGCCAACATGATTGCATTTTTTGTATAACGGGACTTTTGGTAACAAAGTATTTTGAACGGACCACTTACCGGGGTTTAGTAATTTCATCGACCAAATGTGATATAATAATACATACTTACAACTAAGCGTGTATGCATAGTACATATAATTCTAAAATTAGTATATCATCTTACAACACATAAGTAATCATAAAGACATACCCGTGGGGAACTTAATCTACGTAAAAGAAACCAAAAAAGTTTCATATAGGCCGTCCTCCAACTAAAATATACAAATGTTACTACATATCCAATATCATTAACAAAAATAAAAATAAAAATATAGTTACCTTAACCCCAATTTATATACTATCGTCTAGGACCCTATAATTGATCGGGAGATAGATGACTGCTCGAACCAGGATCATGATGATACATAGAATTAAAAAAACTCGTTGTTTGTCTTTATTTTATCAAGTACATGTTCAAACTCTACCCTACCCATTTCCTGCTTCTCCTTCTTAGTGTCCCAACTTTCATCTAATCCGTCGCCACCTTCTAGCTCTCTAACCACATCTGACATTTTATGTCAGTCAGATTGACTAGCCTGTATGCACCAAAGTGCCACCTTTACTAGGTGTTGCATCTCTTCCTTTATGTACTTACCTCTCAAATCAATATCAACTAGTTTTTCCAATTTATCTCCCCTAAAATGCCCTTCCACCTGCCATATAAATATTAAGAACTTATTACTACTTGTGCCAGTCACAAGAAATTATACAATATAATCAAAGATAAAAAGAAGGCAGAGGATGCTTACCCACTTATACACGAACTCCAAATCATAATCTTCATAATCGTTGTCAACGAGAGCTAATTGTGTTGTAAATCAACTTTCGAATGTTTCTGTATTAATTTGAAAGAAAGTTCGTACGTTGTTTGATGTTTCTCAATTTGATTGCATGCTGCTTTAAAGATATGTTCACAATGTTTCTAATGTATATAATCGTACATGATTAATATCATTAATTAGAAAACTACATCATATGCTTACAGTGCTCAACAGCCTGAATATATTAAAACCAACAATATCTTATATTACCTTGTCCAACTAAAGTGACGAGTTTAGCAGTCACTCAGTCAGTAACAAACCTAATCGACTAAGATGCTTTAATTCAACACATTTCCGAAAGTAAAATAATTAAAAAGCTTCAGTTGTATATTATGCTCTAATAAAAAAAGCAAAAAATGGTCATTGCTTCAGTCGTATACACTAAACTTCTTGTTCCTAGTGTTTTGTGTGCTACGAAAGATGGAGCAACACTATACTCGGAATGGGATTGTTCTGTGTAGTTTTAAGTTGTTCACTCTGATGAGGAATTGTTGATATAAATAATGCCTAAAAACGTTATTAATATTTTTCGATATCCCTATGTTTTGATAATCACAAAATGTAAAATCATTAAACGTAAGATTATGACATAAACAAGTATTTAGTCGTAAATATGCATTTTAACAACTTAATCACTTAAGGTATGAAAAAACAAAATGCCTAATGCATTTTATGATCAGAGGAAAATTTACTTAATCATTAGATTTTTTATAAAATGTCAAAAACATTTTATATCTTTTAGAAAATCATTTTTGGTATTAAATAAATATATTAAATCCATTATAAATATGTGAATTCAAAATTTCAACCAAAAATGGCAAAAATATTCCAGAAAAACCTTCCCCAGTAAAAGATAAAATTTATAGCCGTTCAGGGGGCGGCCCCCTTAATTATAAGGGCGGTATCTGATGCGTGGGTTTTGCAACCTTCGCAATTAGGTTTTACCTCTCAAGGGATCTTGAAAAGCTTACAACCCCCACCAGGCAGTGTACCTGACCGATGTAATATAGTGAAGTGGCAAGTACCGGGGGATTGATCGTTCTCTCGGAGAATAGTGTCATTAGAATTGAAAAGCTACTCTAATTAGGTCTAAGGGTTGAGGGATGATTCTTTTTGTAAAAAAATTCAAATTTGGCTCTAAAATTGCCCTAACAAACATTTCTCTCAATTTTATTACACACCTACCATTAAACAAACAAAAATCAAGTGCAATTGTAATCTCTAAGGTGTCTTCATTTACCCCCTTACACTTAAGCTGAACATTGTCCCCAATTAATGTTCAATAAAAAGATGTAAAAGTAAAGAAAATGAAAGAATGAAACAAATACTCCACTGATTCGTTTGATGTGGATGGTGTGGTAACATGGTTAGATCTTCTTCCAAGATGATGTAAAAGCTTCAAGATTAAAGCAGCGCCAAAAACTTGATTCCATGTTCTTCTCCTTGTCCAATATGACCTGTTAAACCTGAGAAACAATCTAGGCAAACCTTGCGTAAAATCGGCAGTAAAATCTATATAAGGATATAATGCTTGTTGATGACGTGGGATTGCGACCACGCAACAGGTTTTACCTCTCAAGGGATGTTGAGAAGCTTGCAATCCCACCAGGCAATGTACCTGGTCGGTGTAGTATAGTGTAGTGGTAAGTACGGGGGATTGATCGTTCTCTCACAGGGAATAGTGTTCGTTAGATTAGAAAAACTACTCTAAAAGGTCTAAGGGTGAAGGAAGATTATTTTTGTATTTTTATATTTTTTTGAAAGCAGGTAAAATCTCGGGTTTTGGAGGAGTGGGCGGAATTAGTTACTAGTCAACTAACCCAAAAACTACAATTGCAATTAAAAATAAAATAACTAAACTATTGTGGTTGTGAAAACTTATATGGAGACAAATGTGTTTACTTAGATTTCCTTACTCCCTAACTATCTTTTACCGGTTAATTGGTGTATGTATTACTTGCGTGGATGACGGGTGTATTCCTTAACAATTCATGGGGTGGCGTACATATCTCCCCAATTCTATGAGCTCTTATCTCCTCCTACAACGATGCGTAAAGCACCCAATCATAGGGATTGTAAACAGTGGCTCATGCGTTAAATACTACCTTAATAACCTAGTACGCATTAGTTACATGTTTCTTAAGACGTTCAAGCATGTTACCATATAGGAGTTTAGCCAGTTTTCTTAAGCCTAACATTGATGAAACATTCATCTAAGACAAGTAATAACACACCAATCAACCAATAATTAATAGTTAGGTTTCATTAGATCTAAGCAAACACAAGAAAAATCTAGCCTAGCATGTTAATTGAAAGACAAGCATAAGATATGATTAACCAACACATAGACATATTGATTAATTTAAGTGAGGACTTATCTTTAATTGAACATGAAGGATTCAAGGGTGAAAAACCCTTGAAAACACAGCCAAATTCGTCTCTAGGGTTTTTCCCAAATTTGCACCAAAAGTTCCACACTAATGAATGAAAAATAGAAAAGTATATATAGATTTTACATTCTGACGGCGTCAGGTTATGCACTCTGACGCCGTCAGCTCGCCGCCATTAGGGTTCTCGGATGGCCTAGATCTACTTCTGACGCCGTCACTTGTAAATTAGCTCTAGGCCGTCACTCTTTAGCATTACACCTAACGGCCTACTTCCTCTAACACCTGAAGCCGTCAGGTGTAAACATCTTGTTTTCTTCATAGGGCGTCTAGTGTAATCTGATTCTACTCCTTTGTCAACGTTGGCTGACGGCGTCAGGAAGGTTTTCCAGCTTCTTTTGAGACTTTGTCGTTTTCTTCACTTTTATGCTCCAAAAACGTCCAAATTAGCATGTTTTTCAGAATTCTTCTCAAAAGTACCTAAAATGACAAAAGGAACGATTTATGGCAATATTTGATCACATTTACTCGAATTAGGGCTTAAATGACCCCTTAAAACGGGTACACTTTTCGTCTCATCAAATACCCTTACACTTGGGATTTGCTTGTCCTCAAGCAAATGAGCTTTTATTCCAATCAAAATATGAGTTAGGGGTTATTTAACACAAATATAAAAGTAATTACAACAAATAGTTATTCGACCTAATCATAATAAGCACGGAAATCATACACTAGCACCTCACAGATAGTGTTTGGATACTCTCATCTCTCAATTGTCATAGAATTATATCTCATAAATGAAAACGGAAAATATCTCTCACTACCTGTCATAGCAAATAGATTACCATAGGCTTGGGAGAGGATCAATTACTCCTCCACTAGGCGTAAGCACCTAAGATAAACTATCAAAAAGGGCTTTCCAAAGGGTTGTAACGTAAGGTGTAGGGATATGATAACACGGTTTGGTTGGAATAAGGGTATTTTAATGGTGGCGAGTTAATTATCATGATCAAATACATGCACTATACAATGTTGCTAAGCCAAGACTCGACTCAATCTTAAGCTAAAAACAAAATAACAAAAAACATAAACAAACATAAAAGAAACGGGATGGTAGTCCGTATGTTTTTTTTCTACTTTTCTTTTTCACATTTTTTTTTGTATTTTTCTTGATTTTTTGATTTTTTTTTCTGTGCATACATTCTT
>LBNU01023059.1:14703-64696 GCA_014162995.1 Artemisia annua
GATTTTCCCTTCAAAAGTACCTAAAATGAGAAAAGAAACGACTTTGGGTGAAATCCAAACCAAAAACATACGAATTAGGACTCAAACCGACCCCTAAAAATGTAACATTTTTCGTCTCATCGGTCGTTGAAGTGATGCAAAAAGTCTCATTGAATGAGGCTCATAAACCCGAAGAAAGCAATAACACCAAAGTAAAAAGGTGAACCACTGATTATCTCTGCGATTATCAATCCTGGAATTTCATATTAAGCCCAATCACATGACTTTGTTGTGCGTCCCCAATGTACACATTACTCTACGGTTTTGAGCAGTTGTCTATTCAGGGGATTAATAGATCAACATCTTCATTTTAGCAAATGCATTCCAGTTATCTTTCACATAATAGCTTAGTTCATATTGTACAAACGTACCCACCACAAGTAGATACGATGACACCAAAGTAACAAGTTGAGGCACCGACCCTCTTTGTGGATATCAATTCCGGAATAAATGATTAAGCCCTGTCATGTGAACCTGTTGTGCGTCCTTGATGTACACATATATCTCCCATGATGGTTGCGAACTCATCTGAGTCAGCATAACAATGTGTACATGAAGCATTAACCAGAAGCATTTTAACTTAAATCATAACAGTTCGAATGAAGATGTCGATAAGCAATATCATCTCACATTCCAAATGTCCTTCTCATATTTCTTCCCACTGAAAGCTGAAGTACTACATACCACAAGTATCGAAAGACCACTTCCCCCACGTAGTTGGAATAGTGCACCGAACACCATGAGTTAAGACACTGATTGTCTCTGTGGTTATGACATTTTTCTTCCCAGCATAACTTCAATTAAGACGAAGTATTAAGTTCATCACGTGTACTCTTTATGCATTCAGATGTATGTCTCTTTACTCCCTTGCTGGTTTTAATACCTCAGAATCAACAACACACTTTTGCACAATAACATGAAATTTTGTGAGAAGAACAACATTTGCTTAGATGTATCCTGTGAGAATCAACTACTACAGAAAAACTCTCTAACTACCATTATCAACCCTTATATTCAGTCGGCTACATGAAGTGACCACTGATGAAGTAAACCCGATATATCTAACTTGAAGTTGAAGTAAAATTCCCCATTCTGGTGACTTAAGCTTGCACTAATGTTGGAAGAACGGTGTAGAGAATTTATGCTCCAAGCAAATCCCTAAGTATACATTAACACCTCTTGCGATTATCCACAACGTCATCAGCGTGTGACACTGAGTACTACAACGTAACTCCTTAAAGTGATAGTTAACCAGGTCTTCAACCATCCACCCCGACTGCTGGTAACTAGATAAACTAAGTCTTCAACTTAAATCTTAATCACAAGCAAGTTATCATTGAAAGTCATGCATCCAACCAACCCCAACTTCAAGATAAAATAAGATCACGCCGTTTGTGAAAGTTAACTACAATCTCAAATAAAGGATACCAAATAAACTCCGTGATCACATGACATACCATGTCCAAATTCTTAGCCGACATTTTCCTTTATGATCTTGAGGTTGGTTTACAAAGTGCACATTGGAAGGAACAAAAATCCGTGAAGAAAGAGGTAAGGAAACGGATCATTATTCATGTGTGCAACTTTAATATCATGGTAGACATCATCAACACCTTGAGGAGTAACTGGAGATTGGATTACTTGAGTAGTCTGAGTAATACTTCTAGATGATGCATCTTGATCAATGGAGCTTGAAGAAGGTGAACTAGTTGAGTCAGCAGGAACCGGAACAAGATATTCTGGAACTAGATGATCAACCTTCGTAGAGGCTTGGAAGTATTCAACAAACATAAATCCCAGTCATCCTTAATATATGGAGCATTAGGTGTCGGAGGAGAGCCGAATGACCATACTTCAAGCATCAATCATCATGTAGAAAGTGAATAAAAATACACTTAATCGTGTAGTTTATTCACACTTAGTTTACCATTTTTGATTGAATGAGCACAAAAATCAAAAATTGCATCCAAAGTAAGTGAATAAGCATACACTCAAAAATTTCGTACGAAGTTTGCCATTTTTGATTGAGTAGCAAGTGAATGAAAAATACTATCAATCAAGTATTTCATTCACCCGAGTAGCAAGTGAATGCAAAATACTATCAATCATGTCTTTCATTCACCCTTCTCCCCCTCAAAAATTGCAAACGAGGTTGTAATTTTTGATTGACCAAGTGTATAAGAATTCGATCAAAGAAAGGTAGATCCACTTGATGAATGAACGAACATGGAGAGAGCATGAGTCATGTTGTTGAAGATGATCAAAAACCAAGAAGATTTCTCTTCTTTCGAAGATAAGGCGCACTGAATCCTACACCTTTCTTTTCATTGATGAACGGGGCCTGAAGTGTTGTTAGCAGACACCATAATGATGACATTGAAGAACGAGGCTTGAACTGCGATGTTCAAACATCATAGTCTTTGAAGAACGAGGCCTGAACTGATCTATTCAGACGTCATAATGCACATGCATCAACATCGACATTCCAAAACTCTTGAAGCTGGAGAATTGATAGCTTTAGGCCTCCAGACTTTGAGTTTTCTCATATAGTGAATGATTGATGTTCCTGTAACTGAGTAGGGACTACCTGCACTAACATTGTGAACTTGATTGCATATATATGGGTTAGTGACAACAGTATCCAAACCATTAGGGGTTTCACGATCAACCATGGTATTGCCATTAGTGAGCAACTTTCCGGTAGGCAACCACTTAAGTCCGATGTTCTTAAAAATTCTACCAGTTGGAATCCACTTTTGGCAGGATCTAGGATTTTTAAGTGTCTTATGCATAGTGTAAGTCTTATCGTTTTTCCTAGTCTCTACTGATTTAGCAGTTTGTAACCACATAGGAGGAGTTTTAGGTTCGTTTTGCTTCTTATGCATGGTAGATGACTTACTACAAATCCTAGATATAACTGGTTGAATCTTAGTAGGGTTCCTCAATAACCTAGGAGGCATCATACAAGGTTGTGAACCTAAGATACCATCCTTATGAAGTATTGCCTTTTTCCTAGCTTTTTCTAGATCATAGTTCTTGTGCAAGTCATTTATATCATAAGTGCTTTGAATCTTAATGCTAGGTTTTGACACAATTTTCGAACTAATCATAGAGGAGCTGAGAGCAGGAGTGGCTACATGTCGAGGTTTAGCAGAACTAGAAGCAATAGTCTTAGGGAAATAATGTGGAGTGACTGTATCTCCTGTCTTTGTTTAACAGTTTGATTGTAACACCCCAACCCGACAAGGGCTAAAGTGTCACATTCATGGTGTCAATCAGAACAAATACAAGCATGAACTTTAATGATACAAATGGATACAAGTATTACAAAAGGTTCTATGATAAAAGAATACAATATCAGAACTATGTACAAAAGACTAATCTAAAGCATCTTCAGAACCACTATGAACTCATCAAGCAAATCCTCTCTAAAATCTCCTAATTGCACTCTTCACCCATAACCCAACTTCCATCTAAAACCTGCCGCGGGAGAAAGAAAACGCGGCTGAGCTTAAAAAGCCCAATGAACAGATATAACAACGAAGTAATAATGAAACAGAAATGAATACTGAATAAGGTATAAAGGGAATAACAGAGTGTAATCAAAGGTAAGTATGAAATAGTAATAAGAGGTAAGGTAAGGGTTAGTCATCAACCACGAGCCCAGAAATAGATATAATGCCTTCATAGTAATGCCTTCATCATAATCATACCTCTTCATAATCATATAGAGGGGAGACCTCTCAGATAATCAGACAATAATGAGGGGTGTCCTCATATGGGTGGAGTAGCTAGCTCCCAGAAATGTGAAGGACGTGCATGCACGCAGCATCAATCACCAGATAACAGAAAACAGAAACAGATCTAGGATGCATCCATACGCCCCCACAGAAATAATATTGGCCATAATAAACAGATAATTGAGCTCATAACAAATAACAGATAAGGAGACGTGGCAGAACATCACTCCACTGCCCTAGAGTCATGTCAGAGGTGCATCACTGACACGGACATGGAACCCCCATGCCTAGTGAAACAAACTTTGGCTCGGGTGTCAAACTAGAATAGGTCAAACAGAATGTCATAAATGACACAGATTATAGGTCATCGTAATGGTCAGATCAGAAATACATATCAGAGGTTCATATCATAAAGTCCAAATCAGAAGTCAAATCAGAAAGTCCAAATCAGAAGGTTCAGATAACAAAGGTTCATCACAGAAAAGGTTCGGAAATAAAATGGAGTTTCATAGCAATGGCATCGGGAACCCTAAACAGAATGTCAGATCAAAAGAACAGGAGAGAGAGAGACAGAAACCTTTACTGAAAAGGTCAGAATATCTGTACCTCAACCAGACGACAAAGCAGACACAAGAAAACATCAGACAAAAATAGGAACTCCTCCTTCTTCACAGAACCTAGACGGATTAGAAGTCGAGAATTATTTAATAGTTCATTTTAATTCAGATTACTCCTTTTTTGGTTATCTTTCCATTTTTAGAAACTTTCCAGATTTAGCAACTTTCCATATTTAGTAACTTTCCAGATTTATTAGCTTTCCAGATTTAGTAGGTTTCCAGAATTAGTAAGTTTCCATTGTTAGAAAGTTTCCATAAATAGCAGTTTCCAAAGTAGGCAAGTTTNAATTCAGATTACTCCTTTTTTGGTTATCTTTCCATTTTTAGAAACTTTCCAGATTTAGCAACTTTCCATATTTAGTAACTTTCCAGATTTATTAGCTTTCCAGATTTAGTAGGTTTCCAGAATTAGTAAGTTTCCATTGTTAGAAAGTTTCCATAAATAGCAGTTTCCAAAGTAGGCAAGTTTCCACTTATTAACACAGTCTCATAAGTTAGTTGTAACATTTTATCAAGTTTCATGGCCTCATGTATTACAGATTTCCTTTTATAGACATTTTCTGAGATTAGGGTTTCGTTAGGTCACCAAACATGTTTTAGGGTTAAAAGTGTAAATTTCACAAGTTGAAGGTCACAGATGATCACATTCACATTATAACATACCAACTTAAGTCAAGAAAGTCAAACATGCACTTATTACACTTTACACCCGTAAGTTTACAAAGTTACCATATTAGGCCCTTTAATTATCTCATTTACATATTTAATCCTTAACAATTATAATCATCACATAAGCATCACAACTATTCAAAAATGTCAGAATCAGTCCCTACATCATGTTTACGTCGAATTACACATGTTACATCCATATTTACATTTTAAGTCTCTCTAGTTATAATATTTACAATATAAACCTTTTAATTATCTAATTAACATGTAAATCACATAATAAATCAATTAACCACATAAGTCCATCAAGTATCACAAAATTACCATTTTAGTCCCTTACCATTAATTTAAGCTAAAATTAGGTATTTACATAATTAGTCCCTTAGGTTTCCAAATTAACAAAATAATCCTTAGCAATTTCATATCAACATTTTAGCCCCTCAATTTCCAATATTTACACAATATATCCTCCACATTAAAACATGTATGAAACACCCTCAATTAACATAATTTATAAAACAGGCCCCTCTAGTTTAATTAATTTCAAATCGAATTACATAATTAACCAAAATGACAATTTAAATCCAATACTTACAAAATATGCATCTTAGGTCCTTATAGTTATTTTTCCCATTAATCTACTGTATTTAGAAGAGTTACAAAAATGGTCCCATACTTTCATAAATTACAAAACAACCCCTTAACATTATTTATTTCAAATCGGTTTTGAGCAAAAATCCAATTCATAAGGCCTAATTTTTCCCAAACCCTAAAATAATTATTATACAATCATTACATTTATTATGAACCAGAAACATTATGAAAACCCTAATATTTGGTCAAGAACCCTTTTTCCTACATTATCTCTTTTTGCCGATTTTACATAATTCCACAAAAGATGATTTTAAGCCTCAAAAAATTCAACCACAATTTTTACTGGTAGAATATATATCATAGAAGTCCAGAAAAATCAGATCTCAAATCACAAAATTCATTTAGGCTGATTTATCCATTTTGTATGAAATTAGGGTTTTAGTTAGGATTAATTTCGTATGGCCAATTTAACATGCATGGATTGAATTTAACATTTTATACAGATCATATAGAGTATAGAGAGTGATACAAAAATACGCCAAAGAGCTGGATCAAAAGGAAAAAGGCTGTGTGATTTTATGCTTCTCGGCTAGGGTTTTTCGACACAAATAAACCAATTTCTGGAACCCTGAGCAATCCACCACCTTAACCAGTATTTTTCACACCTTCCTTAGGGTAGAACAAGTCCAAGAAAAATAGCCAAGATCTTTAGAAACTTTTGGAGCCGTCACTTTTGATTTTAGGGTGTTTTTAGGGTTTGTTTTGGTGTAAAAATGAATTTGGGAAGTATATAGGGATTTGGGACTGATCTTGACCGATTTTATGGGGCTAAGAATGAGAGGAAATCAGAAAAATAGCCTTCCTAATTTATCTTGTAATTATCTCTTTATTTTCATAATTTAGGAACAATTTTTAATACATTTTGGGCTTATAAATATTAGTTAGGCATGCCACACATTTTATTCAAGTTCTAGATATATTAAATGTCCCAAAAAAATTAATAATTATCATAAGTGTTTGGGATTTTATTTGTATTTTATTTAAGCTTTTATTTAGTTTTTAAATTACAAGGGCATTTTGGTCATTTTGCAAAGTTTTAAATTTCAGGTATTACATTGATCAATTTGATTTTGTAAAGATTTTATCTCCATTCTTAACGCTTCTTCCTTTAAGTTTCTTTCGGTAATATATGTACACATTTGCCAATCCATTTTCTGCTCACGTTCGGTTAACTCAAATTTTGCACGTTGTTGATACATATTCACCTGATCTTTAAGAATATTAATCCTGGTAGTCAAGGTATCATCAGGCACAAGAGCAGTGTATTCATCTAATTCACTCATATCATTATCAATAGAGGATTCATCATTTGGTACAACAGACTCGACGTTGTAACTCACATATTGTTCATATGGGATAACATTCCTATTTCCCATATCAGCAGAATTTGATTCAACAACGTTTTTTTGTTTTACTTTGTTATGAATCCTTGTTCATGCATCACATTATCTACACATGCAACGGAAGATGCTCGACTAGGTACATCAGATTCTTTGTTGTGATCCACATGTTGTTGACTTGGGGTAACATTGCTGCTTTCCAAATCAACATTATCTGGCGTGACAACATTAGTTTGATGTACTTCATTGAGAATCTTAGGAACATCACACGTTTCGTATGTGTCATACAATTTTAGTACCTCAGATATGACGGATGAATTGGGGGAACCAGATTGTTGCTGTGATGTGACTGCAGATGATAGATTGGTCATGAAGATGGTTTGTGCAGTGGGCTCTTCATCAACAGCAGAATCGAAAGAATCACAATCTTCGGCCTGGAAGATGTTTGGATCGTTGAGAGCTAAATCCTGAACTGGTTGATCATCCACATCGGCATCAAATGTGTTCCCTTCATCACCCGCAAGAAACAGCAGTTGCTCCTCATCCAACAATACTCCATTCTCTTGTGCTTGCATCAGTAACATCTTATCCTTGAAGTAATCAGAGTTCTGAGGACGTTTTGGTTGTGTGCAGTTCCTTGCAATGTGACCTAACCCACCACAGTTGTAACATTTGGGTTGTCTTCCCTGTCCTTGATTGGCATTCCCCATCCTATTCTGAGCATTACCCCGGACTCCATTCCTTTGGTTGACATTTTGCCTTCCTTGAACCACAACACGCCCATCTTCCACAACAGCAAGATTACGTGGGTTAGATGATGTTTTGAGTTGGTTGTTGGTTTGAGGAAGTGTAGTTCTGAAATGTTGAACCAGCAGTGAGACTTGGTTGGAGAGATTATCAATCCTTTTGTCAATGTGAGAGTTCCCTGAGTCTGGTTGATTATTCTTGACATTTGGTGATTGCATGGGTGATTGGCCAAGGGCAGACTGATTCTGTGTTGCTTGTGTAGGAGGGTGACTGATTGAATCAAGTGAAGATTGATTGAACCCCTGAACACTGGAGATGAGAGCAAGAGGGTCATTTGAGGGATTGAATTTTTCTCTCAACTGACGATCATACATCGCATGCTTCTCATGTTGTTGCAAGTAAGCATAGAGTTGTTCATAGTTGGTGTTTCTGAGTCCTTTGTTTAGCTTCACAGCTGTGAGAAACCGATCCCATTCTGGTGACATGTTGTTAACAAACTTTGAGTTGTGTTGGATGTTAGGCATTGTCATTCTGATCATTCTCATGTCATTCACAAGCTTGTGGAATCTGACATAATAATCTGTGATGTTTTCACCGGGGTTCATCTTGAAGTGCTCGAATTCATCATACAACTGAGACTCACGATCTTCTTTGGTGAGTTCCGAACCAGCTAGCAGCATTTTGACATCGTCCCAAACAGCTTTGGCCTCAGTGTTGAAGTTAATGAGTTTTAGATGTCCTTGGGTAATCCCTGTATCACAATGTTGGAAGCTCGAATATCAGCATCATAGCGTTTCTTTTCAACTTCATTAAGATCATTGTAGGTACGAGGTCTGTCAATTCCAAAGGTGACTGTTCCATCTTCACTGGTAGAGATAACATCTCTTGTTGTACCCATTTGAAATGGTCCTTCATCAATCGATCTCAGAATGTTCTCACCATTTTCCTTGCCCTGACAATACAGACGTATTCTTTGGGACCACGATTCATAATCAGTCCTGTCGAGCATAGGAGGTCGAGTATTGGACCCAGCAGCTCGGATGTCATCAATTGAAGACGTAGTTGTCATGGTGTAGTCTCAAACGGGATTTTACAACTCTTGAGACTTAAACTGCGAAATCGATTCTTTCCCGGGATTTTACTAAAGTCAACAGAGAAAACCGAAAGACGTAGTATGCGAAATGGACATAGAATGAGAACTTAGATAAGTCACAATTTGTGTTGTGTCAAGTCGCGACGAGTCAAGTAACAATATATCCGCTTGTGATAAGTCAAGCCGTAAGAATTAACTCAAAATGTCAAATCACACCCAGATTAATCGAAACGACTTAAGTTACAACAGTTCATGAAACACAAGTAGTTAACAAATCAAAAGAATCTCAAGCTGAGTCAATCGTTAAACACCACCACAAATGAAGATTTAATCGCTGAAGAAGAAAGATAATCGCTACCCAGAGGTAATTGCTAGACAAAACTAATCGCTGAAAAAAGTAATCGCTACAACCAACCAATTGCTAAAAGCTAATCGCTGATGAAGTAATCGCTAAATACAGCCAATTTCTAAAAAGCTAATCGCTGGATTTAGGTAAACGCTAATCAGGACCTAATCGCTGGAGAGAGATAATCGCTGAATGAGATAAATGCTAAACTCAGCAAATCGCTAAAAAGCTAATCGCTAGAATTTAGGTAATCGCTATCCACTAGAAGACAGTGCGTACTAATCGCTACACAGAAATGTCCAAACCTGTCGCTATCTAGCGATTTGTCCAGTTGTCCAAAAATAGCAAACCACACTAATCGCTATACTTAATCGCTACCCAGACTGACTAAATCGCTACCAAGAAACTCCCACAGAAGACTTAATCGCTAACAAGAAAACGACCAAGAATCCTTCACACCACCAAACTAACGAAAGATATGACCTTTCCAACTGAAGAACTATGTAACTATAACACCATTAATCACGAAAGTACATCCAAAACACTTCAAATAACACGAGCCAGATCAAACCAAGATATTTACCTAAGAAACTATTATAACCAACTAAAACCACAAAAACCAACCACAAATCCGTGACTCCAAGGCCCTAAGATGAAACCTAGGCTCTTGATACCAATTGTAGGATAACCATTAAGTTCCAAACATGATTACAAGGTTGTTTTGTGTCGTTGGATTAGAGAGAGAAAGAGAGAAAGTGGGAGCCTTTTCTAGAGAGAGAAAGTGAATGAAATATGAATCTATTAGTTTGAAGGTCCAACCCTCACCCTTGCAAGGTGAGGGGTATTTATAGTTACAAGGAATAAAACGCCTCTACTAGGCTGTGGATCGAGCTGACAGTGGGTAAAGACCCGACGCGACTCCACAAGTACTAACTAATACTAAACTACGTTCTTACTAATATGATAAATACTACGAGCTACATGATGCTTAACAATACTTGTGGTGACCGAATCTTCAATAAGAAAAACGTATTCCTAACAACTGTGAACCAGCAGTGGGAACTTTTCACAAAAATTTTCAAGAGCAGTGGTAAAATAAAACATATGAAAATTGGACTGCTCTTTTTATAGTTTTTAGCAAACTATTAGCTATCAACAGATTTGATATGTCTTTACCTTGAGCCGTTTGCTATGGACTAGCCAACTCTTAATCACTTAGAATATGGTGAGTTGATAACCATATAGTTTTTGGTAAACTATCAACCATAAACAGATTTGTTAAGTCTTTACCAGTAGCCGTTTGCTCTGGACTAGTTGATTCTTATGTGGGTTAGACATGGTGAATCAATAACCATTTGTTGTGTGTCTCAGTTACACACCTTTTATGATCATCTCCCAGCAAAAATTGGTTATGTACCTGCACATGTTAGAATAATACAAAGAATATTCATAACCAACTTGTTTTAACCAAAATTAATTTAACCAATCCACTATTCACAAATATCTTCCCAAAGTCAACCCGATAATATCTATATTTACTTCTCAACCTACCAAAATAGGTAAGAATAAATATCTCCTTTATTAAACCCTTGAGATTGACTTTGCCTATATAAAGGGGCTCGAATCATCATAAACTTCACCAAAACACTTTCTATCTTTCACCCAATCTCTAAAAACACCATGAGCAATCTTCCAAAAATAGTATACATCTCCTCTGATTCTTCTTCTTCATAGGAGATACTCATGTCTTCTGATTCATCCTCAGAAGCAACAGGGTGGGCAAGTTATTTTCCACCTTGTGCTTCAAGCTCTACTTCTAAGAAGCAAACCAAGAAGACTGCCAAACCTGCACCATCACTGGAATTCTACTCCAGCTCATCTAGATGATGATGAGACTTTTTTCCTCTCCAAGGAGTTGCCAAGGGCTCTGACTAAGGCTTTAGGGTCAGCTCTGTCCAATATGAAGCAAATCTCCATCCCAAAGAAGCCTGCAAGACTGCCAAAGCCTCCAAAATAAATACTTGGTCTTGCATGTCCAAGGATGCAGTCAACCTTTGAGAGCAAAAGGAAAAGTGCTCAAAAGGCCAAGCACAACTATCAGGGCAAAAGCAGGAAGCTAATGGAGTAGCTGGTGTAGGGTTTAGGTTGTTTAGGAGTTTATGTTTTGTGTTTTGTTGATGGTTGTTTGTACTCTCCTCTGATGTAATGAACTTTTTCTTATGATTAAATGATTGAAGTTCCTCTGTTTTACTTTTTCCACTGTGAGAGTAACTTTTACCACTGTTTGCATTATTGTTGCCACTGTTAGCCTTATTCTCTACATAAAAGTTAATGGACAAGCAAAATACAAACAAACATATACAGACATATACAAGCATATACAACACTTTTAGTACCAAAAACCTCCCTCAACACCAAAGACCATTAGACACAAAAATTTTATGGATTAAGCATCCCAATACCTGCTACCAAGTACTGAAATCTACTCACATCAAGTCCTTTTGTTAATAAATCAGCATAGTTATCATCAGTATGTATTTTGACAACTTGAATTAGCTTTTTCTCATAACAATCTCTTATAAAATGGTGTCTAATTTCAATATTTTTAGTCTTTGTTGTTGAACTGGATTCTTAATTATGCATATGGTACTACTATTGTCAATATATATGATGGTAATCATAAAATTGTACCCATAGTCCAAAAGGTGATTTTGAAGCCATAGAACTTGAGCACAGCAACTTGCAGCAGCCACATACTCTGCCTCAGTTCATGAATTTTCCACCATTGTCTGTTTCTTGCACTGCCATGACACCAATCTACAACCAAGAAATTAGCATCCACCTGTTGTAGATTTTCTATCCAAGCTTGCTCCAGCATAGTCACTATCAGATTAGGTCACTAACTCTAGAGGAGATTCTCTAGGATACCATAAGCCCAGATGAGGAAAAGCTTTTAGATATTTCAAAATCTTCTTCACAGCAATCAAGTGTGAGAACTTGGGAGTGACCTGAAACCTTGCACAAGCACATACTGCAAAGCATAATGTCTGGCCTAGATGATGTGAGATATATTAAGGAGCCAATCATAGATCTGTACATGTGCACATCAACTGCTTCACCACTGTTTTCTTTCAAAAGTTGATGTGTTCCCTTATTTGCAGGTGTGCTAGAAGACTTTGCATCAGTGAATTGGAACTTCCTTAGTATCTCAGCTACATATTTGTCTTGATTGATGAAAATACCATCTGGCCTTTGTTTTACTTGAAGTCCCAAAAAGAATGTAAGTTCACCAATAGAACTCATCTTGAACTCATCCTTCATTAGCTTCTAAAATTCTTTGCACATCTCTGGCTTTGTAGAACCAAAAATAATATCATCAACATATGCTTGAACTAGCAAGATATCATTCTTGTCTTTCTTGATGAACAAAGTTTGATCCACTCTTCCTCTATGAAACCCATTATCTAGTAGATAAGTAATGAAGGTCTCATACCATTTTCTTGGTGCCTGATGCAAGCCATACAATGCTTTAACCACCCTGTACACTTTGTTAGGATAGTCAGGGTCTTCAAAGCCTGGAGGTTGTGAAACATATACCTCCTCATCAATCTGCCCATATAGAAAAGCACTTTATACATTGATTTGATAGACATTAAAGCCCATAGGCTAAGAAAGGCCTAATAGCTTCAATTCTTGCAACTGGGGCAAACACTTCTTCATAGTCAATACCCTCTTCTTGAGTGTATCCTTGAGCCACAAGCCTAGCCTTGTTTCTTATGACAATCCCTCTTTCATCCTTTTTTTTCTGAACACCCATTTTGTACCTATTACCTTCTTGCTAGGAGGTAAATTGCAAAGCACCCAAACCTTTTGAATCTTGAATTGAAGCAACTCTTCTTGCATTGCTTCCACCAAACTTTCAACTTCAAGTGCCTTGAACACATTCTTTCGTTCCATTTGTGACAGAAAATACATGAAAAGACATTCATTCTTGCCTTCATGATCCTTAGATTCATAAATTTCACTGATAAATCCATGAATGTCAGGCAATTTTGTTTGTCTTCTAGTCTTCACTGGTGAATTTAAATACCTAATCACATTTTCAAGAGGATGTGATTTATGAATTGAGGTATGGGGAGTTTGAGGAATTGTAGTCTCATTGGGCATATTTGAGATTTCAACATCACTTGCTTGAGCTTCCTGTGTAACTGGAGTTGTACTTTCCGCATCTGGTGTAGCAGTGGAATCTGTGTTCCCACTGCCTTCAGGATTTTCAGTGCTCACATTGCCATCACCTTTTTTTCCAGCATCATTAGAAGGTTTAGCATCTCCAGTATTTGAAACAAAATCATCATCTGCATAGTCCCAAATTGGCAAAATAAATTCATCTTGATCATCCTCTTGATCCTTGCTTGGTTCATCATCATCAACAAACTCTTATGAACCTGCAAAATCATTAGTAGATGTACCTGTAGAGATAGGCATATAGTTCATAGTATAGGTTACAGTATCAAGATCAAACAACTTTGCTGGACCAGTTCCTTCAACATTAGCCTTGTTTCCTAGGAACTCAACATGCAGATTTTCTTCAATCTTTTGGGTCCTTAAGTTAAATAATCTAAAGGCTTTACTAACCATAGAATACCCAACAAAATACCCTTCATCTGATGTCTCATCAAATTTACCTAGATGATCTATGGTATTGAGAATAGTGACATGACATCCAAATGGTCTCATGAAGTCTAGGATAGGAGGTCTACCTCTAAATAACTCATAAGGTGTCTTGTTCTTTGTTTACACTAGTAAAACCCTATTTTGCACATAACAAGCAGTATTAACCACTTCAGCCCAAAATGTGATTGGCAATTTTGAATCTGCCAACATGGTTCTAGCAGCCTCTATTAGTGTCCAATTTCTCCTCTCAGCTACACTAAATTCTCTTTTACTACCTTTATCTCTACAAAAATCATCCATAACTCTATTCTTAAACTCTGTCCCATTGTCACACTTAATGATTTTCACTTTCATATCATTTTGGTTTTCTACTTCAGTTATAAAGGTCTTAAGGATACCAGTTGTCTCATCCTTAGTTCTAAGAAAGAAAACCCATGTAAACCTACTAAAATCATCAGTCACAACAAGACAATACTTCTTAAGATTTATGCTACTCACAGATGTAGGACCAAACAAGTCTATATGCATCATATAAAGTGGGTGAGCAATAGAGTTAACCAATTTTGACCTGCAAGAAGCTCTGTCTTGTTTGCCTTTAAGACAAGCAACACAGGTTTGATCATTTTCAAATCTTTTCTGAGGCAAGCCTCTTACCAAACCATCTTTAACAATCTTATTTATGGTATTGAAATTAATATGACCAAATCTTCTATGCCATAGCATGGACTCATCCACTGTGGCCTTTGCAATAAAGCAAGCATGCTCATCTTTAGCAACAATGTTATTCATATCAAAGCTATATAAGTTGCCTTTTCTAGGAATCTTAAGAAGGATCTGACTTTCATCAGGCATCTTAAAATCCTTAGAAAGAACAAATCACATATCTTAAGTAAAAAGAACATTGTTTTTCTTATTACACATCTGTGATACACTAAAGAGATTATACTTAAGCTCTTTTACATAGTACACAGGTTCAAAATCCAGGTTACCAGTTTTAATTACACCTTTACCAGTAACTTTTCCATTAACTCCTCCTCCAAAGCTGACAGACTGTCCATCATAATATTCAAAATTTGATAAATAGGACTTGTTGCCAGTCACGTACCTTGAACATCCACTATCTATATAGCCTTGATCTGATTTCTTGGTCTTGGGATGTCCCTGCACATATAATCTATCAAAGGTCATTGATACACCATTGGGATTGGTTGTTGAGGTAATTCTTTAGGTTTCCATTTCCAACGTGCTGAGGCCTTCACAGCATTTCCCATGTTACCCCTGTTCTTGTTTACAACTCTAGTAGTGAGAACTTTTGAATGTGCAGTGGTAACTGCTGGTTTAGATTTTGGTACCCACCGTTGGTTATAATGAACCCTTTTGTTGTAAAAAGTCATTTTCCCTGTTTGTGCAGATTTAACAAAAGTTGTTTTAGGTTTTGCACTTGTAACAGGTGATTTAGGGTGAGCAGTGTTAACAGCTTTAGCAGTGGCAAACGATTTAAGCCCACTTCTTAGTTGAACTGCTCTTGGGATCATGTTGTTGTGTGAATTAGGGTGTGATTTGTTTTGTAACCTGTTTGATTCCACCCTCTTATTCCCAAAAACATCCCTTCTCTCAACATGATAGTCACATTTAGCATGCAAATGTTCAAAGCTACCACAAATATGACATGCTTTATTATTCATGACAAATTCACTACCTAGTTCTTGAGATTTTACATGATTACAACTCCTCTGGTTACCCCTAGGAGTTGATGACTTGTTTATATATGTAACACCCCAACCCGACAAGGGTAGAAGTGTCACATTATGGTGTTACATCAGAACATATTTAATACAACAAAAGCGGAAGCCTTACAAAATAACCAAAGGAAAACAATGAATGAAACTAATTTCTGAAAATTTATAATACATAATAACATTATTCTAAAATGGCTATGGTCATGTCTGCACTCTGCTCTACTCTCAATCCCTAGAAAGCCATCCCAGAAGTAATCTTGAATACCTGCCGCGGAAGAAAAGAAAACGCGGCTGAGCTTAAAAAGCCCAGTGAACAGATATAACAACGAAGTAATAATGAAACAGAAATGAATACTGAATAAGGTATAAAGGGAATAACAGAATGTAATCAAAGGTAAGTATGAAATAGTAATAAGAGGTAAGGTAAGGGTTAGTCATCAACCACGAGCCCAGAAACAGATATAATGCCTTCATAATAATGCCTTCANCATAAAACTGCAGCCCTTTCACGTTCCATAACCGGCTTGCATTCAATTAGCCGGATGTAAATTTGAGGGATGCATATACTAATGAGGTTGCATAAACTACCTTGTACCGTACCACCCATTTGTGCACAATTCACTTCCACATTAAATTAAGGGGTACAAGCTTTATATAGTATAGATTCGGACCTTTAATACACATAAATGTGACATTTACATATTTTAGTAACAAGAAAATGTAAATTTTATAATTACTGAAATTATATTGATCATATAGTGTGAATTTAAAAGTTGTTAGGGCTTATTTGGTATTTTTTAAATAATTATTAAGATTTTTATATTCTAAGGGTATTTTGGTCATTTTACTCATTTTAGAATTTCAGGTATTACAACTTCTTCCTATCTAACAAAAATTTTCGTCCGCGAAAATTGAATAAGCAGAGTAAACAGAAACGAATCAGATTACAAAAATTGTTAGAGCGGAACAAACACAGAATCTTTCGATCACATAAATAATTTCAATTCAGAAAACTTTCTAACAGATTTCAAACAGACAGACAGATCTTCCTTATCAGATTCTCTTAACTTCATATCTTATCCAGAGCAGATCAGAAATCGATTCAACGATTATATACATGTAGCAGATAACTAAAGTACTTCACAAAAGTAATGGCAGAAAACAGATCGAGTGCGGAAATCAAACGGTAGAAAGCTCTACGATGAGTTCTAAAATTCTTAACAGATGAACAACGGTCACTAAACATACGAGGAGAATTCAAACGTATCCATATATTTAACGATGAAGGCAGAGCATACGCATAGGTAGAATGAATCCTAAGAGTCTCCCTAATCGCAGATAATCCAACTAACATAAATCTAATGCTTCTCAAACACTTCCCGAAACATCCTATGCTCACAATGAGGGTACGTCATATGATGTAAGTATTATCACGTTGATCAGGCGTCATAATACCAGCATCATATGAATATACCTTCATGATGACCATACTTTATTCCAAGTCGTGAATAAGCAACCTAATATCAGCATAACAATACTTCTCCTCTCCCAGGATCAATCATCATCAATGGAGACGAATAGAAAATGAGACTTATCAGAAATCAACAGAAATCTAACAGATCTATCAGAATAGAGTACATGAACAATCGCACCAATACTTCCAAAATTCTCATAACTATAAACTTAACGAACAAACGCAAAATTGTCATAAAATGAAACTTCCTAAGGAAAAACTTAATAGTCACAAGATTCAATCACTTAAAAGTAACATAGAAACGAAAATGAAATCAAAGTCTAACATTGGAATGAAAAAGAAATAGGGAAACTAGTTGCGTGCACGATCTCCTGGTTGACTCTGCTTGTCTTCCCGAGTAGTAGAGTAGACACGTCCAGTAGTAGGAGTTGGCTTGATGTAGTTCCCAGGCACCACAGGATTCTTCTTAGGGCAATATTTGATCTTGTGAGAAATGGAGCCACACGAAAAACAACCACCTGTGGATTTAAAACACGGACCTGGATTGAGATTTGCAAAAGTCGTACGAGATGGTTGGAGGATATAAAGCCTCAACGCTTCTGCTGACTGGAAAAATTGAAGTAACGACCTGCTGATTACCCTTAGCTGCCTGATCCTTTGCTCCTTGGCACTATCGTTGACCTTGGTTATTGACCACTGATCAGTGACTCCTCATATCCTTGTGTCACACCCCCAAAAATGGTTTGCAGCGGAAAGTAATGTTTTTGGGGTGCAACTCAATTGGTACCACAACACAAGTGCAAAGAACGGTTTCCATTTCATTCATTTAGAATAAACTTGTTTAACAAAAATATTGAATTACATTGTTGAAAGTAATGCAGAATTAGGCCCTTAAAATATAGTTTTGAACGGTCTCATATGAATATCAGAGTCTTCTATGACCATGCCATGCCCTGCCAAAACCTCCAGTAGCGTGCCATTGCTTAATACCTGAAAATACATGCTAAAACGTCAACACGAGGTTGGTGAGTTCATAGAGTTTAGTGAAAAATGAAATGCATTTGAATGAAGATTTCCCAGCGAAGGCATTGTAGTTTATGAAAACAATTGTAATATTTGAGCCAAAAGTTAAAGATAATTGTAGCAATGTTGCTATAAAATGGTAAATATCCTTTTAGCCATGACAATGTTGTCATCTGGCCATCCTTGTAGCAATGTCGCTATAAAATGGTAAATATCCTTGTAGCCATGACAATGTCGTCATCTGGCCATCCTTGTAGCAATGTCGCTATATAATCAATTCTAGATATGTACGAGTATCAAGCCATACTCAGGCAAAGTACTACATAAAACATTTGAGTAAACAAAGAAATATTTGAGTAAGGCAATTGGTATTTAAGTAAGCAAGTAGCATGTTCGAGTAAAACAAGTATTTGAGAAAAGTGGGGTTACGAACTCACAGTAATATGTAAAAGTTTAAAGTACTTGTAAAAATATAGTAAAACATGTAATTGAGCATGTATCTCCCCTAAAACATTTATAAAACGGGTAAAAGAGGGGTGCTATGAAACTCACCTTAAGTGATGGTACGATATGTAGTGAATGAATTGAAGTGATGAGGTGCAACTCCTAGCCGCAACCTAATATGAATGTATGTAATCTAATTTAGATTATGAAATGAATTCGTGTATGCACTTGCACTTATAATCTATACCACTCGTATTGTATCAAAATATGAATAATCGTCGAAAATATAATTTATATTATCGTATAAAGTCATAATGAATATTACATGTTCATATAGTGTAATAATGTTGCACGATAGTTATTTGGTGAAAACATGTGAAAATATAACTTTCCGTCGTAAAATATAATACTTGTCAATTTCTGAAAATGGCCAAAAATGGCCTCGGAAAACTAGTTGTAAATCAGTGAATATTGAGAGTTAGGAAATAAAATTGGTATTTCTGGAAAGCTTAGCACCAAGCCTAAATATGTTTAGTAGTGAAGTTTTGCTCAATGTGCCCAGATTTAAAGATAAATGGTCGAAAAGTATGGTGTTTAGGCCAAAACTGCCATTTCTGGGCAGTTTTTGTGAATGTTTGGATGACTGTAGATTACCCATTTTAAGTCCAAATGACAAACGGCTTTTTGATTTGAAAACTAGGCCAGGTGCTCTAACTTTTTTTCCTTGAGTCCCAACTCCAGAACTGACTCATTTGACGGGAAAATATAATACTTGTCAATTTCTGAAAATGGCCAAAAATGGCCTCGGAAAACTAGTTGTAAATCAGTGAATATTGAGAGTTAGGAAATAAAATTGGTATTTCTGGAAAGCTTAGCACCAAGCCTAAATATGTTTAGTAGTGAAGTTTTGCTCAATGTGCCCAGATTTAGAGATAAATGGTCGAAAAGTATGGTGTTTAGGCCAAAACTGCCATTTCTGGGCAGTTTTTGTGAATGTTTGGATGACTGTAGATTACTCATTTTAAGTCCAAATGACAAACGGCTTTTTGATTTGAAAACTAGGCCAGGTGCTCTAACTTTTGTTCCTTGAGTCCCAACTCCAGAACTGACTCATTTGACGGGAAAATGGCTCCCAACATGGGTGTTTGTAGATTTTCTGGTTTGTCTTAAAAATATACTAAGTGTTAGTGCTGATGGAAATTTTTAGTAAACATATATCTTTGAAAATTCATAACTAATTCGTTATAAATCCGTTTCTCGAGTTCTTTATATCCACGAAAAGGTAAAAAGGTATACTAACATATTTTCAACAGTTTGGTATGTTTTGACAAGGTCTAAAGCTCGTTTTTGGTCAATGAAATTCGTACATCAGCAACATATTTTTCAGAAAAATATATATAGTTAGTATATCTTGTTTTTGGCATAACTTCTTCGTCGTAAATCCGTTTTTAGTGGTTCAAGCGGCCATGTTTTCGTCTTTGAATGTATTTTCTGAATCTTTAAGCCAAAATTACCCAGAAACCCCTGGTCTTTCAACGTTTTGCAAAAATGGACAGCAACTTTCTAATAGTGTTAAAAATGTGATTTTTCTAGTTAACTACTTATCCAAATCCATCCAATCAACCACCAAACCACTCTTAATCTACCATACACCTTCTTAGGGTGTCATGGGTTCCCTAACATTGTTTTTCAATCATTTCTCCATAGGTTCACTAGTAATTCATTTTAAGAATAAAAATGATATAAAACATAGGTTTAGTGGTATAGATTTTTACATGCTTGTACATAGACAATAAAAATACATGAACCTTGATGAAATTTAATAAAATTATGAAAATGAATTTGGTAAAATTACTTGAAGTGGTAGTGATTAGTTGTTTTAGAAAAACCTAACAAATCTATAGGTTTCTATTTCAAAACCTTGTAATAGATTAGTGCTAGCTTCTTGAAAATATATTTTGATCTTGAAAAACAAATGGTCTCCTTTGTGTTCTTGATGTTAGCCGTGAGTTTCACCAAAGGAAAAGAGAAAAGAGCATTTTTGATCTAATAAAAATGATATTGCATGTATGTGTAAAAATGAGGTGTAACTAGGATTTTATGTGTGAAATTAGAGCAACACAAGTGTCCCTTGGTCACTTAGAGCCGGCCACCTCATAGGAGGTGGTGGCTTGGTCATTGTTTTGTGCAATATAATTTTTACGGGGTACCGTTTAGTGTATAGTTTTGTAATTTTAGCGTTTCCGTGTACCGGGTTAATTAAAAATAATTTTTAATGTAACCATTGTATCGAAATGAACTTGTAAAAATTATAAAAATATAATTTTGTAAATATTGGGTGTTTTGATAGGTAGTGCTTGGTTGGTACAAATATTGTTATAAGTTAATATAATTGAAGGTTTAAAAATATAAAACCTTAAAATATAAAATAATTAACTTTTACAATTTTAGTGGGAATATTACTAATATATAAAATATTAGTGCCATAGTGGGAACTGTTTGGTGCATTGATTAAAAAACTATAATCATGTGTTATTATTTATTTGAAGATAAATAAATATATATAACTTGAAATTGTATATATTCTACGAGTGGGATAGAATGCAAATGATGTCGTGATGAATTGTAGACTGACCCTAGTCTATGAAATGGATATTGAATGATAATGTGACTTAACCTACCCGGTTTCGTCAAATGAATATCCGTAAACCTAGTTTACGTGAAATGATGAATAGTGATTTGAAAATGACCTGAATTAACGAATTGTGACACCTGCTGACCCTGTCCCTTGTTCTGAATACGGTTTCCATCTCTGTCCCTCTTGTTAGAATTCCCACTTTCATGCAGCTTAAGTTATAATGCCCGACGTCGTGTTTGGACACTTTGTAGTCGTATGAGTAATATGACAATCCGATCAAGAATCCATCTCTTCAACACCCACTTGAAATGTCTGGCCTGCCTCTGAGCATCACCAGCAATAGGCCCAACAAAACTCACCAACCTCATAAACCTCTGCATATAATCCCCATAATTCTCCTTGTCCAACTGATAGATAGACCCATATTCCCTCTCATACCTCTGCTGCTCAGACACAGGGAAATACCGGTTATAGAAAATCTCACGGAAAGTAGCCCAAGTACATGTATTAGCATATGCATCTCCTCCTGCCTGAGTCCTAAGATGAGCTGTCCACCAGCTTAGAGCATCCCCTTCCAATTTGAATGCAGCCAAACGGGTCTTAAAGTTATCAGGACATCCCAGAACTTTAAACACCATCTCCATGTGAGTTATCCAATCTTCTGCTTCAGCGGAGGTGGCAGCAGATCGGAAAGCAAGTGGTCTCAGCTTCTTAAACTCCTTCATCCAACCAGAAATTGTGGTAGGTGGACCACCACCACCACCACTACCACCTGATGAACCCGCGCCGTTTTGAATATCATTGTAAATCTAGGTCCTGAGTTCAGTGGAAAGGTTAGGAAGAGCATTGGCCAGAGCAACATTGATCATGGCCTCAAAATCAGGACCATCCCCTTCACCATTTCTGCGTGTGGCCACCATCTGAACGATTATGAAAAGGATTAGCAAACTGAAACAAGGATAGATTACGAAAGGAAAGTACGTAGAAGGAAACCTAATGTCTACCCAATCCTCACAGGGCATAGCCTAAGCTCTAAGGGTCACTAAACCTGTCTCTGATACCATAAATTGTAACACCCCAACCCGACAAGGGTAGAAGTGTCACATTATGGTGTTACATCAGAACATATTTAATACAACAAAAGTGGAAGCCTTACAAAATAACCAAAGGAAAACAATGAATGAAACTAATTTCTGAATCTTTATAATACATAATAACATTATTCTAAAATGGCTATGGTCAAGTCTGAACTCTGCTCTACTCTCAATCCCCAGAAAGCCATCCCAGAAGTAATCTTGAATACCTGCCGCGGAAGAAAAGAAAACGCGGCTGAGCTTAAAAAGCCCAGTGAAAAGATATAACAACGAAGTAATAATGAAACAGAAATGAATACTGAACAAGGTATAAAGGAAACAACAGAATGTAATCAAAGGTAAGTATGAAATAGTAATAAGAGGTAAGGTAAGGGTTAGTCATCAACCACGAGCCCAGAAACAGATATAAAGCCTTCATAATAATGCCTTCAATATAATCATAGTCACATTCATAATCACACATAAGGCAACATATGTAGGGGAGACCTACCAGAGTTGTGAAGGACGTGCATGCACGCAGCATCAATCACCAGATACAGATAACAGATAACAGAAACAGATCTAGGATGCATCCATACGCCCCCACAGAAATAATATTGGCCATAATAAACAGATAATTGAGCTCATAACAGATAACAGATAAGGGGACGTGGCAGAACATCACTCCACTGCCCTAGAGTCATGTCAGAGGTGCATCACTGACACGGACATGGAACCCCCATGCCTAGTGAAACAAAATTTGGCTCGGGTGTCAAACTAGAATAGGTCAAACAGAATGTCATAACATGACACAGATCATAGGTCATCATAATAATCAGATCAGAAACACATATCAGAGGTTCATATCATAAAGTCCAAATCAGAAGGTCAAATCAGAAAGTCCAAATCAGAAGGTTCAGATAACAGAGGTTCATCACAGAAAAAGTTCAGAAAATATAAGGGTTTCATAGCAATGGCATAGGGAACCCTAATCAGAATGAAAGATAGCAAAAGAAAAGAGATCATGAGAAACCTTTATTGAAAAGGTCAGAATATCTGTACCTTACCAAAGCAATGAGATCAAGAAAGATTCACGAAAGGAAGAGTCCACTTCTTCTTTAATGTTTCCACCTGATTTAGTGATCATTTAATTTGTTAATAACTTTATCTTAAATCAGGTTACTTCTCTTAGTCGACTTTCCATTTTTAAATAACTTTCCACTTTTAACAGATTTCCCAAATTAGAATGTTTCCAAATGATTAAATTAGGTTAAATGTTCATAAGGTCATTATTATTGTCTTAAGGTTCATTTTAGCAAGTTACAACAGTTTAGGGACTAAAATGTCAATATTACAAGTTTAGCGTATAAAATATAAATTATCCAAAAATAAATATTAAAAGGTCAAATAATTATTTTAAAGTTTATTTTATAAATTTATATTAAGATAATAATTTTTGGACCCCGTCGTTATAGTTTTATATAACTTATTAACATACCCACGTTATTAATATTTATGCCGTGACGAAACAAAATTAAATCATGTAAGACTTGTTTATACCGACAATGTTTCACTTCACTCATATACACACGACCTATATTTAAATATACGACACAGTCACATGTATCTTACGAATTCAAAACAGATTACATAGTTACAACACGTATTCACTTTTACTTTTATGTTAGACATGTTAAACACTATTTAAATATATCCGAATCATGCATGCAGGCATATCAATATGTTAAGATTGTATCCATATTTTAACAAAACATTCTACTCCTATTTGCTTATATTATATCCAAACGCACTCTAGTTCTATATCTTTTTCTTTTTCTGCTGTGACCAAAACCAACCCTACGTGACCCCTCTTGTTATCATTTGGTCGCAACACAACAACACAAAAACATACCCTCGTTATTTATTTTTCCCATGTGACACAAAATCAAAACGAGAATCCTCTTTTCCTTTTTAGTTAATGCGACAAAAAGTTAAAACCAAAACCCTTTTTATTGTTTACTATGTACTCAACATGCATAAATCAAACACGGCCTTTTCTTTTCTTTTCTCTTTAGATCGACCAACGAAAATTAACATAACCTTTTATTTGTTTTATATATAGCTTGCTATATTAAATTCTAGATTAAATAACATGTATCAATNTTTTTCTGCTGTGACCAAAACCAACCCCACGTGACCCCTCTTGTTATCTTTTGGTCGCAACACAACAACACAAAAACATACCCTCGTTATTTATTTTTCCCATGTGACACAAAATCAAAACGAGAATCCTCTTTTCCTTTTTAGTTAATGCGACAAAAAGTTAAAACCAAAACCCTTTTTATTGTTTACTATGTACTCAACATGCATAAATCAAACACGGCCTTTTCTTTTCTTTTCTCTTTAGATCGACCAACGAAAATTAACATAACCTTTTATTTGTTTTATATATAGCTTGCTATATTAAATTCTAGATTAAATAACATGTATCAATCTCATTCGAATAAAGATCAGAAGTGTATATACATATATATCGACTAGGGCTTTTAGTCTATGATTTTGACAAGTTAATGAGAGGGACAACACACAAACACAATTCACAAGTTTTACATCAGATGTCATGTGGTACTAATCTTTTTTGATTGCCGACTTTGACATAAGCTTAAAGAGGAAAATCATGCAAGGTACTTTTATACAAGCAACAGTCCCCAAAACCTTTTTATGTCTACTCTAACATGACCTCATGCAAAGTTTTAAATAGGTTTCATGCAATGTTTTATAGGTCGATTGGTATACAGATTTTTAGGTGTTCATGCATGCGTAAAGTGAATCAAGAAAATAAAACCAAGTGAAATAGGTGAATACCGAGTGTGTTTGGTCGTATGGAAGCAAGAACAAAACTCCAACACCTTGAAAACCATTTGTAGCAAATCGAATGGAAGCAAGAAAAATATGCCGAGACTTTTTGGTGTTTAGGGTTATATGATGAATCGTATATGTATATATAATGTATATAGAACCGGATTTTTGAAGAGTAGGGTTCGGTTTAGCTTAATGGGCTTAAGAGAGTCCATGTCAAACTCTATTTCTCAAAATTTACTTATACTTATCTTATATTTTGTGTGTACAAGTTTACAAAATAAATTCGGACCTTTAATACACATAAATGTGACATTTACATATTTTAGTAACAAGAAAATGTAAATTTTATAATTACTGAAATTATATTGATCATATAGTGTGAATTTAAAAGTTGTTAGGGCTTATTTGGTATTTTTTTAAATAATTATTAAGATATTTATATTCTAAGGGTATTTTGGTCATTTTACTCGTTTTAGAATTTCAGGTATTACAAGGTTCCATTCTCTCTCACTTTCTCTCTCTAAAACTCTTATCTTCTTTCTTTCTTTCTTTCTTTCTTTCTTCTTCTACTATTCGATCCATATAAACTAAAACCACACATGTTATGATTATTAGTGTTCTACAGGATGGAACAACTAAATAGATGGTGTAACTTTGTTTGTAATAATTGAATGGCCCGCTTCAAAGAGTTGTAAAAAAACTCATGTTTATTAGAATAGATAGATAATTTTCTCGTACAGGATCGACCTGTGTATGTAGTTGAATTGATATTAAAAATTATTGATATAGTATGACAGCAAAAAGATAGTTTAACTCACACCTAACATGTAACCTGACTAAAAACTTATTGTTTATAAGTAAATTGTTCTTATGATATAAAACATATATGTTCTACAGTTAACAAAATGGGCTTAAGTCTGGTCTCAACCTTTAATCTGTATTTATTGAGTATCAAAGACACGTCCTTGTCGCACAACACCTCATCTGATGTGATCAAATATCGAAAAAGTTAAATAAAAAACCGTGATATTCTTGTAGGCACATATGAGAAGCTTGCGCTGTTCCTCGTTAGTGAATTGTTCTTTGCTGAGAAAGGACACCATGAACTAAGCGTTGCATCGTAATCATTGGACTCTTTGTTAAGTTTCTCCACGTAGACTTGACATTCCTCTTCATCATCTTTCAGTTGTTTCCTCTCGAGTTTGGTAAGCAGCGGTTCTTTTTCCCCCTTGTACCTCCTTTACCTGCATTTTATTTTAACAAAACAAAGAGACCATTATAACTTTGATTTTCTTATTGTGAAGTACAGTTAAATCGTTCATTAAGGAGATACGTGTGTGAAAATGTAAAATAATGGTTTGCAACTATTAAAATAATAAACGGCGATTTAGAATGTAAAAATATAAAATAATGACAGCCTAATATCAGTACATGATGGAATGTGAAAATGTAAATGTGGGATTACCTTTTGCTCTTCATTGTCCATAAGCTTTTTTATCTCGTTAACCTTCAAAGATAGTCTCAAAAGACAGCAACCACCACCAACTACAACTCCTTCCTCAAAAGTAGCCTTTAGCATGCAAATGAAAATTTTAGAACCTTAAGAAGAGCAGCAACAAAAAAGTCAACAGTTGACTATGAGTAGTCAACCTACCTTAGTTGCATTTACAGCATCTTCCATCCTCAATTGTTTATCCTTTAACTCAACTTGTGTTTGAGCTCCAACCTATTTATAAGTTCAAGAAGCTCCAAGGTTCAGATTTCAAACAAATTCCTCGAAATAATAAAATTGAAATAAACGTACCTTTATAGACCCGTCAAATTGACGGGATTTTTAACGGAATTATTAATTAAGGAGTTACATGTGTAAATAAAATAACAAACAACAAAGAAGGTAAATACGATCCAATATTTTTTGAAGAGAATACTAAGTAATATGTCAATGATACGATAAACAATTTGGTTTGTAACTACTAAAATAATAAAGGTGCATTGTATAACAAATGTATGCAATCAACGTCCAACACTTGAGTAGTCTATGTTCATTCCGTGAACACCCTATGTTCATTCCGTGAACACCTAAAAAACAAAAGTCAAACTAAAAGAATGTGTTGTAACTTTTCCTGATGGTTATGTTTGTAAAAAATAAACAGAACACCCGGGTCGATTTGTGTCACCCATGTGAATTGCGGTGCAAGAAATTATAACTTTCTTTTTTGAACTTGCAAGAAACCATAACTGAAATCCATAACCTATCCAGTATAAGGCAACACTAAAATAAAACATGAAAATGGTTTTAACTATTCTTAATGGTATAAAATAGATAAAAACAATATCACTTTGTATAAAATAAAAAAGACCTAATAGTTCATTTGCTTTCACCATAATCGTCATGAATCTTTTTCACTTATACATGTATTGGTAGTCCTATCAATAAAAGCTCAAACGGGTAAAACTAAAAATCAATGTAGCTCATAAAATGATATAAACAGTTTGAAAATCATTCTAAGATGTAAACCTCTAAAATCATATTATTAAGATCTTAGGTGTATTGGATCTCTTATTTTTAAGCCAAGTATAAGTTAAAGTTACATACATCAACTTCGTCAGGAAAACAACGCCAAAAGAAATCTGGTCTAGGTCATCCAGTGACATAGTTTGTAGCATCAGTCAGGCCGTCGGTTATAAGAAAAGAAAATAAGAGACCTGCAAGTACATCAAGTAATAAGAAATCACTGAACTCGAAGTGGGTCATAAACATTTTAAGCCAATCTTTTGCATAAAAAATTAAAAGTATCATGAAATGGTTACCTAATATTGCATGATGAAGATCATATACATCTCTCCTCCTGATATAGATGAACAGAAAAGCAACTAATAGGCAAGATAAACATGTACTAAGTGGGTGTTTGGTTTAGCTTACTTTTTGCGACTTATGAGCTTATTGATGCAAGGTAATCATCTCTCGACCTTCAAGCTCTCTTGTATGGTCTACGACCTGCCAGCAGCGATATGTATTGTGTTATATCAGTTCCATAGATATCATTTGGAATATCCCTTGATATTGATGTAAGTTAAAACTTATTCAGGCCATCAACAACTCCAAGTCACAGTTAAATCATGACAAAAAAAAGATCCATGATATTTACTAATCAATAAAAGCAAATTCCACTTTACCATGAATGACATAACATGTAAAATAAGAATAATTTGACCACACATATATGGAATGACCTGAGTTTAATGTATGAACCATTTTTGAATTCTTGTACCTTATATGCATTCTTTAAAAAATGAGAGCCACTAATGAACCATATTTAAACTATTGTAGCTTTTAAGTTCTTTAGGAAACATTCCTGAAGTTGTCATCATATGGACCCGTTTACCCTTAACCGTGTTAATCATAAGTAACCTTTTTTTTCTATCTAAATCATGATAACTCAAATTATGCCTCTGACAAAGAGCAAAGGAAAAGAAATTTCTTCATATCTTGTGTAGCACATATAATTGAGACAGACACAGATACGTAAAAGCAAGAGATGATTAGGAAATTCTTATGTCGATGTAGTGTTGCCTATGTTCCCTTCAAGGATTCTTAGTGAAACTTTCTTAAAAACCGTAAAATAAGTAATTTGTATCATTTAAACCCTAACATTAGTAAAATACTATCATGATATAAGTATCTCTATTTAAATGTCTAACATATACACAGGAAGCTTTTCTTTGTGAACCTTTACCCAAACCCAGGCAAACCCATTCATTTTGCCACCTCTATGAGTCATGGTTCCTTTTTGGTTTAGACATACCTTCTTTAGCGCACTCTTTGGTGTTGTCTTTTTCATTTTAGAAGCTCGTTAGTGGTGTATCACTAAAGGAAAAGCTTTGTCTTGGTCTTGTGAATTAGATCCATGCTTTATCCTGCAACACAACTGCCATGATTTACTACAGAAACATATTACAACTTCTTCGTAGATATATATAAAATGATAAGGTTTATAACCTTCATTGTTGTTTGCAGCTGCACTTTATGTGCTTCTTTCTCATTAAACTTCTCTTCAAGCTTACAAAAGAGGTTATAAACCTGTAGTTAATACATGTCACAGTCAAAGTAGGCATTTTCAGTAAGAACATATAAGCTAATAAAAATTTAAAAACGGACTTTGTATCAGATAAGCTACTTTAGCGGCATCCTAATAAGCAAATGAGTTGTCGAGTGTGCAATAAAGAACATGATTCTCACCACTACTTGTTATTTAATTGTGAGAGTTCTAACCAAGGCGGAACTAAATTCGTCGTTATGTCCAAGATGTAGCAATCCTTTATAACACTTTGTTACGGGACATTCATTTGAACTTAAGAACGCAAGCTATAACAAACAATGCTATCCACTTTCTAGCATATAATAACATCTACTCTTCCTTGTTTGCCTACATAATAAAAGCCACTTTCACCAGCAAAATCATAAAGCATTACTTACGCATAAAGATTCACGACCTACTTAAATCATGCTATTGAAATAACTAAAAAAGTAAGCATCGTACTTAAATCACATTGAAGTTTACAGCATGATGAACAGTAAAACATACCAAATGCTGAAATAATATTATCATTGAAACATTTGGATCCAACCACCGCGAATGATCTACATCACTTGCAACCAAACTTGTTTATGTCATTTCATCGAACACATACTCTGCATCCAAGATACATACACATTTCAAAGAAGCACACGCATAATCGTTTAATGTATGGTTCAAGATACAAAATCAAAAGTTTAATAGTTTCTAAAATAAAAAAGCGGCAAAAAAACATCCTGAAGCTAAACGGATTACCAAAGAATAAAAAATTAAAAACAATTGCATTTGCAGATATTGAAAGAATATAGGAATAAAAAAAAGTACTAACAATTTGAAGAAGATGGATAACCTGTTTCGTGATTGAAAGCGAAATCAATTTGCTCCAATAGATCCAACTTTTGATGAATACTCGAGATGAAGATGAAGTGCTCCAATAGATCCAATTTTTTATTTCGGGTTTTGCTACAACACAATTGAACTTAATCAAAACAAATATATTGAATAAAAAAAAACAAAAACCTAAATTGATTATTTATAAGAAAATATACTTAATCAACCAATGGAATTTTTTTTCTTCATCTCCATCCTCCACTGGCATAGATCGGGTTCTTAGGGTTAATTAATCCGGTTGAATCAAAGTTATATAGAGCAAATCGTACAACCATTTTGGATGTTTTTTTGAGTCGGTGATATTAATGGATGAATTGAAACTGATTGATTTGATTTGGAGCGTGTTTTGGAGTATAAACGTGTAGAGGAAGATGCGGAGTGAACAAATAATAGAGCAAAGAGCGTATTAAATTCACAATCCAAATGACGCTCCTCTTTTGAACAAATAAGAAGGTGAATTAATAGGTGATTAATGGTTTACAATAATAGAGCAAAGAGCGTATAGATGACGGGCTAAATAAAAGGGTGCATTGTGGTGTTGTACATAAGGTGTTAAATAAGGAATGACACATCAGCCCATTTAATTTTATTAGCTTAGATGGGTGGTACAAAAGTGTTATATATTAGAATACATAGATTAAAAAAATAACAATAAAAATAAATAAAGTACATTAATTGGAAATAAATTATACGGAGTAACTTGAATACTTTTCAAAGTGTTACAACAATATGCACCAACTTTTTTTTTCTTTTATCTTTTCTTTCTTTTTTCTTTTTTTTGGTTATATATGCAGTTATTTAATCAAAAGTATCCATGCTAATAAACTTTACGTGTTTTGCCTTTTAGATTAGTTTATATCGGATGATTAATTTAAACCAAGCTAAGGAAAATGTTGTCCGTTATGGTCTATACGTGTGAAGTTGTCATAGGAGTCTTTTGGTCATACTCAACAGAATTGAAATAGTAATACTGAATTTCAAAATGGTCATGCTTAACAAAAAAATAATAATACTAAATTTCAAAGTTTGACAAAAAGTTGTTATAAATTCCTAACCATGACCGTTAGTTTAATTAAAACCGAAGAAGTAGACAACGATAGGTTGCAATCAGTGTCAAAACTCAAAAATAAATATAAGAAAGAAAAGAAAAAAAAGTACATTACAAAAATGTCCTTGTGGATTTTGATCAAATTGCAAGCGTAACTCTTACAAATTCAATGTCGTGATAACATATGAAAATTTGAAAGTGCAAATCCGTCAATGCTAGAGAGAGTAATTGCACGTCAAATATCTGNTCCGGGTTTTGCTACAACACAATTGAACTTAATCAAAACAAATATATTAAATTGAATAAAAATAAAAACAAAAACCTAAATTGATTATTTATAAGAAAATATACTTAATCAACCAATGGAATTTTTTTCTTCATCTCCATCCTCCACTGGCATAGATCGGGTTCTTAGGGTTAATTAATACGGTTGAATCAAAGTTATATAGAGCAAATCGTACAACCATTTTGGATGTTTTTTTGAACCGGTGATATTAATGGATGAATTGAAACTGATTGATTTGATTTGGAGCGTGTTTTGGAGTATAAACGTGTAGAGGAAGATGCGGAGTGAACAAATAATAGAGCAAAGAGCGTATTAAATTCACAATCCAAATGACGCTCCTCTTTTGAACAAATAAGGAGGTGAATTAATAGGTGATTAATGGTTTACAATAATAGAGCAAAGAGCGTATAGATGATGGGCTAAATAAAAGGGTGCATTATGGTGTTGTACATAAGGTGTTAAATAAGGAATGACACATCAGCCCATTTAATTTTATTAGCTTAGATGGGTGGTACAAAAGTGTCATATATTAGAATACATAGATTAAAAAAATAATAATAAAAATAAATAAAGTACATTAATTGGAAATAAATTATACGGAGTAACTTGAATACTTTTCAAAGTGTTACAACAATATGCACCAACTTTTTTTTCTTTTATCTTTTCTTTCTTTTTTCTTTTTTTGGTTATATATGCAGTTATTAAATCAAAAGTATCCATGCTAATAAACTTTACGTGTTTTGCCTTTTAGATTAAGTTATATCGGATGATTAATTTAAACCAAGCTAAGGAAAATGTTGTCCGTTATGGTCTATACGTGTGAAGTTGTCATAGGAGTCTTTTGGTCATACTCAACAGAATTGAAATAGTAATACTGAATTTCAAAATGGTCATGCTTAACAGAAAAATAATAATACTAAATTTCAAAGTTTGACAAAAAGCTGTTATAAATTCCTAACCATGACCGTTAGTTTAATTAAAACCGAAGAAGTAGACAACGATAGGTTGCAATCAGTGTCAAAACTCAAAAATAAATAAAAGCAAGAAAAGAAAAAAAAAGTACATTACAAAAATGTCCTTGTGGATTTTGATCAAATTGCAAGCGTAACTCTTACAAATTCAATGTCGTGATAACATATGAAAATTTGAAAGTGCAAATCCGTCGATGCTAGAGAGAGTAATTGCACGTCAAATATCCGAATTATCCTATATATACTATAAGCGGGAACCTCGTTGCCGCAAAAATGACCCTGTTAAAAAAAATAAAACCATAAGAGTTGGTACATTAGTTGTTAGATCTCTATTGATTGTTATATTTAAGTGGGTCAAATGGCATATTTACATTGGATGTTCAGCTGCTTAGATTTCTTAATAATTTTTCACTGTTCACAAGCCGTCCCGTAAAGCATCTGTTTCGTCAACTGTACACTCCGTAAAACAACTGTTTCGACAACTGTTACCCTGTTATATTTACTTAAATTACATGTGATTATGGTACTACTACAGTAAATGTACATTCGTTGCATTAAATGAACACTTCCATCTGTTTCTTTTTCAATGAATCCATCCTCCTTTGGTCATACTTTTGATCATACAAAGCTTGCACCAGAAAGTTCTCATCCTTACCATTGCTATCTTGAATCTGCCATCAAACACAAGAAAAAAAAAATTAGCAACCAATAACATACCTTACATTTCCAGGTATAATGATCTTTCTATCTTTCTTTGTACAATTTTTTTTCAATTTCTTTTGTCTCCTTACTTATGCTTCTTTTTGGATGTTATACCTGATATCTGCTTAATCTTATTTACAGAAGAGAATCTGCAATCAGAAAAAATATTATATTACGTGTTATTTAAAAGGTATGTCATGCAAAACATACACTCAGATGTATGTATTCAAATGGCATATTTACATTGGATGTCCAGCTGCTTAGATTTCTTAATAATTTTTCACTGTTCACAAGCCGTCCCGTAAAGCAACTGTTTCATCAACTGTACACTCCGTAAAACAACTGTTTCGACAACTGTTACCCCGTTATATTTACTTAACTTACATGTGATTATGGTACTACTACAGTAAATGTACATTCATTGCATTAAATGAACACTTCCATCTGTTTCTTTTTCAATGAATCCATCCTCCTTTGGTCATACTTTTGATCATACAAAGCTTGCACCAGAAAGTTCTCATCCTTACCAGTGCTATCTTGAATCTGCCATCAAACTCAAGAAAAAAAATTAGCAACCAATAACATACCTTACATTTCCAGGTATGATGATCTTTCCATCTTTCTTTGTACAATTTTTTTTCAATTTCTTTTGTCTCCTTACTTATGCTTCTTTTTGGATGTTATACCTGATATCTGCTTAATCTTATTCACAGAAGAGAATCTGCAATCAGAAAAAAGGTTATATTACGTGTTATTTAAAAGGTATGTCATGCAAAACATACACTCAGATGTATGTATTGCAATACATAAGCTTTCTTACTCTCTTGGTTATCAATGTTTTCTATATTTACTGATGTCATCTTCTGAAACAATTAAACTGATGCTATGGAACTTCTTATACATAGATACTATTTACATACTTTATTCTTTGCATCCTATATTGTTAGAACTTCTGTTTTTATTAACAGTATCTGTGTATATATATATTATGTCTCTGAGATCTAGAATAAATAAAATATCACAACCTTTTAAAAAGTACCTGGATGACCAAAATAATAATACCCCACTTGATGTTGACCCAATGAAGTATGACCTTCACAAACAACAAAATCCATATGTTGGCCAAAATATGGAACATCCAAACACTCGAAAGGTCCAAGAAAATACGGGTTTTCTTGCGTCCCAATGAGTTGTTCCGTTGCACGGCTCAGCATTCAATGTGTGCCTACCACAACAAACAGAGCAGACAACACAGCATTTGTCAGGTAAGAAAAGGTCTCAATCAATGTTTGAAGCGCCATGCATATTGACACAGTCAGATAACACACAAAGGAAAGGTAATTTTTAGTTGATCCATCTATTTATAGTAACTCACCCATGTAGCATTTAAAATACCTAACATTTAATGCATGCCCATTCAGTACAGTTAGTTACCTCATTAATTATGGAAACTCACTTATGTTTTAACTAACTGAGGTTCCTTCAATGCAGGATCTTTAAAAAGTAAAATGTTGTGCAGAGAGTATACCTCTATCTACAATACAGGAGGCACGGACTCTTTGTCACCTTCTTTTTTTAATGATTTACAAAACACCTACCAACCTGACATGTCGGTGAACTATGACATTGCACACAATGAAAGTGACGACAATAAAAAAAACCAGATTGGAATATTCAGAGTGTCAAAAAAGAGATTATGGTGCACCATATTTTGATGTTAAAAGAAAAGGCCTACTTAAGGAAACTTCCAACAATGATCAAACATGCTCCACCTCCATTTCTGTCCCTACCTATGGTAACCTATTTTTTTCCCTTTTCATTTTGTTACACATTTTTTTTGCAACAATATTTTACTTATCAATATACAATTATTCTATTTCTTATATCATTGAACATTCATAACTGACAATTGTATAAATATATGTCATGCAGGCCAAAATGAACTACATACACAAAAAAAGAGAAAATATCGAGCAGCTAAGTCAGGTCTTGAGTCAGACTCTTCTGATGATAACTTAACATTTTCATGAAGTCAAACTCAATTTGCAAATATAGAATCATGTAGTTATCCAGCAAAAGGTATATCTAAAAACTTAATATGCAGATTTTTTTTAATGTTATTTTAACATCAACAGCCGTTTGTTTATCAACACAGGCAACTCAGATGGTGAAGTTGAAAATACAAATACAATACCTTGGTCACACCTTCCATCGAATAACACATCAGTCTCACAACGGGACAACAACTGTACACGGAGACAAGCCTGCAATCACACAACAACAACAACTAGAGGTAAATATTTGATGCATACTCTGTGTTACTAACAGATTCATGATACATCCATTATTCTAACAAAAAATTATGTTGTGAATGAATGAAGCAAAACGTAAAAGAAAATCACCCACTATGTTTTCAGTTAATGGTCAGCCAATATTAAAAGGCAAAGAACATTGCACCAACAAATCTTATACAGAAGGTAACAAACTTTGATTGTTTATCATTTACATCACCAATTTACAATTTTACCCGCTAAATTGACCCCTTTTACAACTTATACAATGCAGATGTATCCAGTTTATATATAGACTTGGGTGACTGTGACCAAAAATGTCAATATTGCAACGCATCATTTTGGTATGGAGAAAGACTAAAAAGAAATAATGCAAGAAGTAAGCCAACATTCAATCGCTGTTGCGGAGGAGGGCAAATCTATTTTGAAAAAGAATGAGAACCTCCACAATATTTCAAAGAGTTATTCAGAGACAAGCATTTCCTGGAGAACGTACGGGCATATAATCAAATGTTCAGTATGACGTCTTTTGGAGCAAAAATTGATGATTCAGTCAATAATGGGAGAGGCCCGTATGTGTTCAAGATCTCAGGTCAAATTTATCACTGGATAGGTACTTTATGTCCAGATGATGATGATGATCCAAGATTTCTGCAACTCTATATCTATGATACAGAGAATGAAATCAAGAACAGAATGAACCCTTTTACTCATGACGGTCATACTACTCTGAACCCTGAAATTGTAGAGCAATTAATGCACATCCTTGATGAACATAATGAATTGGTCCAAGTTTTAAGAACAGCCCGTGATAAGTGCAATGAACGCAACATACCTGAGTTAAAGATCCAGCTATATAATGTCGTTGGTGCTCGACAATATAACCTTCCTACCTCTGGAACTCTGGGGGCAATAGTTTTTGAAGAAGGTTCAAATACCCGGACAGACTACGATATAATCATAGAGTACAAAAACAGGAACCCTAAAAGAGTCAACAAGCTTCATAGCTCATACATGTCTCTTCAGTTTCCTCTTTTATTTGTGTACGGTCAACCAGGTTACAACATCGAAATGGAGTTAAACGGTGTTAATGCACACAGGAAAAGGAAAAAGATATCCATGAAAGAATATTACACCTACCAGCTGCATGAACGGTTTGATGAGTATGGCCATATATTTAGAGCTGGAAGGTTATTTCAACAATATGTTGTGACGGTGTATTGCGCACTTGAACAAGCTAGACTTGATTTCATACGGGCCAAGCAAAATAACATTAGGAGTGAATGTTTAGCAGGAATATGTGATGCGATGTCAAGAGGGGATCATTTTGGAGCTGACATAGGGAAAAAGATTATTCTTCCAGCAAGCTTTACCGGTGGACCAAGATACATGTACAGTCATTATCTTGACACGCTTGCCATATGTCTTGTTCTTGGAAATCCGCAGTTTTTTTATCACATTTACATGCAACGTAAATTGGCCAGAAATAAAAAGACGCAAGAAAAAGTATCTCGGCCTAACTACAGCGGACAGAGCTGATGTGGTGGACCGCGTGTTTGAGCAGAAAGTTGAAGATTTTCTAAGGATTCTAAAAGAAACCAACATATTTGGTCGATGTACTGGAGGTGAGTTATAATTTTAGATAACCTTTTTTATGAAAAATATATTTGTAGTTAACCATACATCTACACCTTTACAGCCAAACAAATTTCTGATTTTGTTTTATTGCAGTTCTTTATACCATAGAATTTCAGAAACGTGGACTCCCACACTGCCATACACTTTGATGGACTGATTCTAAATACAAAGTAAAGACTCCTGAAGAAGTGGACAAGTTTATTTCGGCAGAGTTGCCTGATAGAGCATCCGACCCGGAAGCTTATCGAGTTGTTGCTGACCTCATGATGCATGGTCCGTGTGGCAACGCTAAACCGTCGGCTCCATGCATGCAAGATGGCCATTGCACTAAAAATTTCCCCAAAAGATACAATGAAAATACATTTTTTGACAAAGATGGCCACGTACATTACAGAAGAAGAAACACGGAAGCTTATGTCACGAAAGGTGAATTCAGATTAGATAACACCTACGTTGTGCCATATAATTGACTACTGTGTCTCATGTTTCACGCACATATAAACGTTGAATATTGTGGGTGGAGTATGTTGATAAAATATATTTTCAAATATATTTCAAAAGGAACGGATAGAATTGCAGCTCGAATCACAAAGCCCATCGGCGACCCAGGGACATCATCAAATGCGCCTAAAATAGAGATTGATGAAATCAAGAATTTTATTGACGGCTGTTTTATTTGTCCACATGAAGCGTTTTGGAGAATATTCAAATTTCCAATCCACTATAGGGATCCGGCCGTTCAAATCCTTGTTGTTCCTCTCAAAGATATGCAGTCAATTACCTTTCGTGATAAAGAGTGCTTGGGATATGTTTTATCCGATGATGGCAGAAAACTTACAACTCTAACAGAATGGTTCATGTACAATAAATTTCACACTGACGGTAGGCATTTAACGTATTTGGATTTCCCCTCTGAATTCGTTTGGTACAAGAAGTCAAAACGTGGAGCCGTAGGCAGCAAAAAACCAGGTATGCCATTGGTCGACTCGCTTACATTCATCCAGCTGTAGGGGAGCTGTTTTATTTCCGGATGTTGCTTGCACATCAAAAAGGCTGTACATCATTTATTGACGTTCGCACTGTCAACAAGCAAATCTTTCAAACATACCGTGCAGCATGTCAAGCTTTGGGTCTACTAGATGATGACAAGGAATGGGATACGGCCCTTCAAGAAGCAGCATGGTCAGAAACATCTGCGCAACTCTGCACCCTCTTGGCCCACATTCTCCTTTGTTGTGATGTTGCGGATCCAGTACAGTTATGGGAACGACATTAGCAACTTATGGCAGATGATATACCCGCAAAAGCTTCACAAATGTCTCACGTCAGGAACCTTCATGTCAACGATCCTGAGAAGAAAGCCTACATCATGTATGAACTAGAGATGATACTGAATGGTTGTTCAAAATCACTCCAAGACTTCGGGTTACCATTGCCTCCCCAAGATTTGCTAGATGATCTTGAAAATAGACTGCTTATGGAAGAAAAAAATTACAATCGGGAAGAGCTAAAAGAAGAAGCAAGAGTTTGTGTTGGAAAATTACACTTCGATCAAAAACGAATTTATGACCTTATAATTTCTGCATCAGATAACAACAAACAGGAATTGGTATTTGTCTATGGACATGGTGGGACCGGCAAAACTTTTCTATGTTATACGATAATCAGCAAGTTACGTTCAGAGGCTAAAATTGTACTGGCCGTCGCATCTTCAGGAATCGCATCATTGTTGCTGCCTTTTGGAAGAACAGCACACTCAAGATTCAAATTTCCGGTAGAGTTAACAGATGAATCAATGTGTAACATAAAGAAGAATACATTGATTGCAAAGTTACTAAAAGAGACTGAATTAATAGTCTGGGATGAGGCACCAATGAACGACCGCCGCTGTTTTGAAGCACTTGATAGAACCCTTAAAGATATCTTAAGTAATTCAGAACAACTGTTTGGTGGAAAATCAGTAATTCTAGGTGGCGATTTTAGGCAAACACTTCCTGTTAAAAAGAAGGCGTCAAAGTCGGAGGTCATTGCATCATCAATAGCTCAATCGTACCTATGGTCACACTTCAAAGTGTTCAGGCTTAAAGAAAACATGAGGCTGCAACAAAACAGGCTTGATCAAAGTCAGAGAAAGGAAATTCATGAATTCTCTACATGGTTGCTCGATATAGGTGATGGCAGAATTGGAGAACGCGACGAATTGGACACAGAAGATTCTTCTTGGGTCACAATTCCTGACAAATACCAAATACCAAACGATGAACAGGGCATAGAAAGGATGATCAATTTTATCTATGACCAAGATACACTAGGTAATCCAACAGCATATCTGTTACAGGAGAAGGCCACAGTATGCCCGAAAAATGAAACGGCTGATCTTATAAATGAGAAGGTTTTGGCATTAGTGAAAGGAGAGGCTACAACATGCATTAGTTCGGACGAAGCGATTCCACTAGGAAGAGAAGGTAATGCAACTGAAATGCTATACCCGCCGGAGTATCTAAACACTTTAAAGTTCCCAGGCTTACCACCAAACACACTCCACCTAAAAATTGGAACTCCAATCATGCTCATCCGAAACATTAACTTAGCTGGTGGGCTTTGCAATGGCACAAGGATGATTGTGAAGAATCTTATGTCAAGATTAATAGAGGCAGAGATTATTACAGGCACTAGGGTCGGAGAAAAAGTCTGCATTCCAAGAATTCCTTTGACACAGAAAGATCCAAACTACCCATTCATTTTCAAAAGGAAACAATTCCCTATTAGAGCCTGCTACGCAATGACAATCAATAAAAGCCAGGGCAAGTCTCTAAATAAAATTGGAATCTACCTTCCACAACCTATTTTTGGTCATGGGCAACTTTATGTTGCCTTATGATGCGTGGTTTTGCGACCTTACAACAGGTTTTACCTCTCAAGGGATCTTAAGAGGCTTGCAATCCCCACCAGGCAGTGTACCTGACCGATGTAGTATAGTGTAGTGGCAAGTACCGGGGGATTGATCGTTCTCTAGGGGAATAGTGTCGTTAGGATTGAAAAACTACTCTAATAGGTCTAAGGGTGAGGGAAGATTCTTTTTGTATTTTATGTTTTTAGGAAAGCAAGTAAAATTATCTCGGGTTTGAAGGAGTGGGCGGAATTAGTTGCTAGTCAACTAACCCAAATAACTACAAATGCAAATAAAATAAAATAAACGAAAATAAAATAGTTGTGAAAACTAATATGGAGAGAAGTGTGTTTACTTAGATTTCATTACTCCCTAACTATCTTTTACCGGTTGATTAGTGTGTTATAATTGCGTGGATGACGGGTTGCATTCCTTAATACCAGTCGTGGGGGTGTGTACGAACTTCCCCAACTCTATAAGCTCCTACTTCACTCCTATGTCGAGCCGACTAAAAGCTCCTAACATGGGATCACTAGAATTCGCTCATGCATTAAATACAACCATATAATCGTAGTACACATCCGATCATGTTTCTTAAGACGTTCAAGCAAGTTACCGTATAGGAGGTTAGCCAGTTTTCTTAAGCCTAACATCGATAAACATTCATCCAATACAATTAATAACACACCATTCAACCAATAATTAATAGTTAGGTTTCATTAGATCTAAGCAAACACAAAGAAAACCTAGCCTAGCATGTTAAACAAAAGACAAGAACAAGATAGAATCAAACAACACATAGACATATTGAATGATTAATTGATAACTTATCTTCAATGTAACATGGAAGATCTCAAGGTGAAAAACCTTGAAAAAGCTGCTAAAATTCGTATTAGGGTTTCTCCCTAAAAAGTTCCACCCAATGAATAGGAAAACAGATCTGACGGCCTCACTCTTTGGGTTGTGATGCCGTCACCTCGCCGTGCTAGGGTTTCCTGACTGCCTCTTGACGCCGTCCCCCTTTAAGTCCCAAAATTCCATTCTGGCTTATCAAGGACAATCTTCACATCCACCTCCGTTTGTCTAGCTTGACGGCGTCACCTTCTAGACCTTGACGCCGTCATGGGTACTGTTCCAGCAGATTTAGAGACTTTGTCATTTTCTTCACTTTTATGCTCCAAAAACATCCAAAATGCTTCCTTTTCCAGATTTCTTCTCCAAAGTACCTAAAATGACAAAAGGAACGATTTAGGGCAATATTTGATTAAATAATTACGATTTAGGGCTTAAATGACCCCCCAAAAGCGGTACACTTTTTGCCGCATCAAGTACCCTTACACTTGAGACACTACAACAAAATGTGGCTAATGCAACATTTTATAAGCAACACTTTCTAAAATTGTTGCATTTTAGAGGACATTAAACTTCAAGCAACATTTATAAAACAAGTGTTGCATTTATAGATGTAAGGCAACATTTTTTTCAAAAGTGTTGCTTCTTAATATTGTCTAATGGTAATATTTTTAAATGGTTTTCACCAAAATTAGTCTTCCCCCAATTTTCATTATATCCCGCCCAATTTTCATTATATCCCGCCCCAAATTTCCCCCAAAATCAAAATCACTTTTGTGGATCCCTCCATCTTTTTGTTCCCTCAAACCTTTCACTAATTCATTCGCACCCATCCTAATTTTCTCCCAAAATCAAAATGACTATGGTGTGGTTTTCCCAGCTTCACCACACATCATTGCTACCTGTATTAAGGCTATTAATATTGAAATCAGGTAATATAATATGTTATATGTTCAATTTAGAAATCAATTTAAGGTGTTCATGGGTCAATTTCTTATTTTGTTGATTTTTGAATTTAGGGGTTTTTGTGAACCCGAATCTATAAACTTGTAACATTGAATTTAAGGTTCTATTGAAATGAATTGGGTGTTGTGTTAGTCACTAGATGAATGTTCTACGAGGCTTTTTTTTTGTTGAAATGAATTATTGGTCAGTAGCATGAGTGGTTTTATGTATCTTAATGGTTGCGCGTAGTTCACATTACATGCTGAATTTCTGGGTTTTTTTAGGGTTTGTTCATGGCTTTAATAATCGACACCGCCGACCACTCTCCACCGCCATCATAACCACACAGCTACGCATCTATCATCACCATCCACCACTCCTTCATTCGTTTGAGTCAAGAAGCGGATAGATCGAAGAATCAGGGACGGTTTGAGTTTTGATCGGGTTCGGGTCGTGCTCTACTCCAACCACAACTGCCATCTTTTTCATCTTCTTGTGGGTAAGCCGACAACCCCCTAAGATCTGCTTATTTATTTATTTTTATTCGAACACAAAACTGAAATTTGTATAATGATTAAATTGATTGAACAAAATAATTATTTTGTAACTAGTATCATCGTTAAATCATGGGTTGTGGTTTAAATGATTGTTCTTAATTGATGTGCTTATTTCTATAGCTTATTTGTATTTCTAGTTTAGTATAAGTTTGGAGTGGTCACGGTTTATAAAGGAAAACTAACCTGAGTATTTGTGAGATTCGAGCTTATGCTCAACCAGGTTGTGGATTTGCTTATTATCGAACTCTGGACTTACTTGCTTTAGGTTATTGCTTATTTGAACTAGTTTTGACTTAAGTTCTAGTTGTAGCTTATTCTCGAGACTATATGCTTAGTTGGGTTTATTTTGTTCTTGGTGCACAAAGAGACCCACGAGGGTCGTGTGTTTTACTCTCGGTCAAGTAAAGGTCACCCAAGAGGTGTAGTTTTTCGTGTTTGATTCGTCGTGTTACAGCCCTCAAGAGTGTTTACTGGCCGCTGTCACAACCCACCCAAAAGCAGGCGTTTGGTTGCTGAAACGCAGCCCAACAGGGGGTGTTGGTTCTGCATACTTTCAGCCCATCAGGGTGTTTATTTCTGCTCATTTCAGCCCCCAAATAGGGTGCGTTTGCTGTTGATTTTTCTGCACAAAATGGGTGTGTATGCTGCTGATTTTTCTGCACAAAATGGGTATGTACGCTGCTGATTTTCTGCACAAAAAGGGTGTGTTTTGTTACTTTTTTTTCTGCACAAAAAGGGTGCGTTTGTATGCTTATTTTCTGCACAAAAGGGGTTGTTTGTTTGTTGTTTATGTTCGGTCAAACAACAGCCATAAAGGCGCGTTTCGTTTTGTTATGGTGCCGAATCCCAGCTTGGGTTTCAGATTTGCTTTTGGGTCGAGCCCATTAATAGTAGGATGCGTTTGGTATTAAAAGTGGGCTGAAGCCCATTGTTGAAAATAAAAGAATGTGATTATTTGTTAAGCTTATACATAGCTTAAATTTATATATATGGTTATCGGACTAAATATTCATCGGATACTTATCAAACTTGGACATATTAGACATATTAGATTTAACAGATTAACATAATTAATTGTGTCGACTTATGAGTTATTTCAAAACTTATTATTATTATTAATTATGATTAACTTAAGTTTCGGGATTAATTGTTTTAAAATCAATTTAAATATACGAATTGGACTAAAACTATTATTAAGAGCAAGGTTAATATGGGATTGTATATAACTTGAACAAGATAAGAATAAATATTAAAAAGGTGTTATTATGTTGTATAGATCAACCAAAGGAAGTTAAGTTTGGACTATCTATTGCTTTGAATAGATGCTGAATTTTTGGGTGTTTTTATGTTTGTTAATGGCTATAAATAGTTCTCATTACATGCTGATTTTTTGGGTGTTTTTATGTTTGTTAATGGTTATGAATAGTTCTCATTACATGCTGATTTTTTTGGCATGTTTATATGTATGTGACTAGTTCAAGTTGGTAATATGTGTTTAGTGTGCATGTTCTGGATATGTAAAACAAATGGCCAACATGACCTGAATTCTCGTGTTTTATTGATGATCTTTTGATTGTTTAAGTACTTTAGTTAGTCAACCAATTTAAGGTAATATTTTTTTTGATTCTTTAACTAATATTGGTTTCCAGTCAAACTAACAATTAAATTCATGTGACCATAAGGATTAGATTAACTATGTTATGTTATCCTTTCATTCAGGGGCGGAGGGGACGGGGTGGCTAGCAGGTGCTAGCCCCCCCACCCCCCAAAACTATGCCAAGAAGTCCAATGTCGCATAGTCCAAAAGCCCACTTGTTTTAAGAAGGATAGTCTCGGCCCCTCTCAATCCCAGTGATAGGTTCAATTTTCTTTGTTATCCTAAAGAGCAAAGTGAGCAACCTAACCGTCAATGTCATTCTTTCAACAACTCAACCAACCGATCAAAAAGTTCCAATCATCTAATATAAGGTATTCAATGCTCTTTATTTTTTAGTTTTCATTAATGATCAAAATTAGTTATTTGTGTTTGGAATATTTCGGATACATGAATTGATCGAGTGTTTTTCTTTTTGCACATTAATGATCCATTGAATACTTGATAAATGATAACTATTAATTGCTTCAATGCTATTTTCTTGTATGCTTATTAGTGTTTACCAATCATCAAAATTTAATAAAGAACTACTGAACTAGTATCAGTAGTATGTATCTATGTACCACACAAAAGAGAATAAATTTTGAGGCTTTAGGGGCTGATTGAACCCTCCGCGGCTCCGCCTCTGCTAATAAAGAAGTAAATAACTAATATCAGTAGTATGTATCATGTATATCATTGATCACAGACTCGGTTAGTTAGTAGTAATGTAACATGTATGTATGATCATTGATCAAGAACTAGTATCAGTATAGAATCATGTATGTATAACAGTATATGTATGATCATTTTACCAATTGCCATATGCCAAAAAACATCCACACAACAGGTCCAAAGAGTTTTGCTACGATTTGTGAGGGCCTGGTAATGTGCACACATAATTTGATAAAAAATAAAATGGGTTATTTTGATATGTATTATTTGCCTTTACATGATCCAAAGTCGAACAAGTAGGGTTGGATCAGTTGGTTTAGAGGGTTGGTTCAGGGGGTTGGTTCGGTTGGTGCATCGACAACTGATATCTTTAACTACATAAATTGTTTAAGTAAGTGAATTTTTTAATCAAAGGCCATTTATCTGTTACTCATATTTTGGTAGCATGGCATGTTTTAATCTTTTCTTCAGCCTATCAATATATTTAACTAGGAGAATAAGTCATGCGTTTTGATAATAGTTTCCATCAAATAAACTCAAGGACACACAATATGAGTATCATAAAAAAGAATCTTGAATATTGAAATAATTAAGGTTTATCAGCGTTGTTAAAGTGTTTATTAAGAAGCCTAAGAACTAAAACAAGACTGCTTATAAACATCTTCATGTATAGGCTGCAAAGGCATCAGCAGCACCAGACTACAATGGCGTTAGTGACAACAAAGTAGCAATGGCGTCAGCAACATCAAGGCTGCAGTCGAGCAGCAATAGCACCAATTTCTCAGGTTAGTTTTATATACATAAAAACCGTAACATTGTCAAAGCTACAACATGTCTGCTGCCAATCTAAAAAGAGTGATAATATGGTTGAGGGGACTGGATACATAATAATGATGATGAGTCCAGGTATAATTTCTATAACCAAATGTATATTATGTAATATAGAATTGAACATAAGTGATTTATCTCGGTAGAAGGTATGTTATATACTTGTATCAGATACATCACCATGTTTCTTTTAAGTATAGTGTTTGATGACATCTTGTGTCACATAATGTAAGAAAATCTAATTTTATTCTTTGGTTATATATTTACCAGGTTGCTTTATTATGACATATGGTGGAAATCAAGATTTGCAACTATCAAATGGAAGTCTTTTGAGAATACATGTCGAAGAAGATTTTAGTACTATCCATTGTTTTAGTGTGCAGATTTTTGTGTTTATGAACTTTATGGTAGTTTGATTTTTGACAATTTGTATTTGGAATATGATTATTGATGACATTATATCATTGCTATGATGGAAACAAGTTATGCATCTACGTATAATTAAAACATTGCCTCTATCTGTAGCTTTTGAATTTTGTTGAGCAAATATTATATATGGAAAGCTAAAGTTAGTGTTGCCTCTAGTGGAAAAAGTGTTGCAATAGTATTATTAAAACAAAAAAAAAGTGTTGTAATAGATGATGGAAAGTGTTACACTTGATGTGTAAAAGTGTTGTCATTGGTTGGTGTTGTATAATAAGAAGTGTTGCACATATGTATCAAAAGTGTTGCAATACAAAAGTGTTGCATTTGTAAACACGAGCAACACTTTGACAAAAGTGTTGCACATTAAGGCAAAAGTGTCGCTTTAGACCTAAGGCAACGGAGCCTAAGGCGGCACTTCAAAAAGTGATGCACTAGGCATTAAGCAACATTTTTTAGGCCTAATACAACACTTTTCGAGTGTTGCTTTAGCCACATTTTGTTGTAGTGAGATTTGCTTGTCCTCAAGCAAATGCGCTTTTATTCTAATCAAAATACAAGTTAGGGGTCATTTAACACTAATATAAAAGTAATTACAACAAATAGTCGTTCCCCTTTAATCATAATAAGCACGGAGATTACATACTAGCACCTCACAAGTAGTGTTTAGATACTCACATCTCTCAGGTGTCATAAAAGTATATCTCATAAATAAAAATGAATAATATCTCTCACTACCTGTCATAGCAAATAGATTACCATAGGCTTGGGAAAGGATCAAAAACCTTCTCCACTAGGCGTAAGCACCTAAGATAAACTATCAAAGAGGGCTTTCCAAAGGGTTGTAACGTGAGGTGTAGGGATATGATAAACACGGGTTTGTTGGATAAGGGATGTTTTACTGGTGGCGAGTTAAAGATCTTGATTAATTACATGTACAACATGGCGTTGCTAAGCCAAGACTAGACTCGACTTAAGCTAATCAAAAACTAATAAAGCATAAAATAAACATAAAAGGAAATGGGATGGTAGTCCGTATGTTTTTTCTACTTTTCTTTTTCTCATTTTTTTTCTTTTTCTTGATTTTTTGATTTTTTGATTTTTTTTTTTTTTTTGTGCATACACTCTTGCCATACCATCCAAAATAATACATCATAGGGGCCTCGGTTCTCCCCTTACACTTGAACTTTTACATACTTTACAAATAACTATTCTAATGACTCGAATTAAGATAATCGAAACACTTGGAGTACTTTAAAAATATTTAGCACATATGGGGGTAATAATGTTGTTCTTCCCCATTACTCCATTACACTAGTACTTTACCCAATCGTCCCAATCGTCCCAAAACAATTTGTACAAGATATGACTCGACTTAGCAACCATGTAATCAATTAGATAATTAACTAAGGGTTTAAACAAATGTTGTCACAATAATGCACTAAAGGTGAGTGCATACAAGGTAGGCTAAGGCGATTTGGGTGTACATTTAAGTGCATTGTAAACAAATTCTTCCTTTACGTAAAATGCTTGAAGTTAGAAACGAAAAGGATAGGCTCTGGATGTGTAATAGGGGTATCGTGTACCAAAAATGGGTACAACGCACGGGTGTGGGAGAATTACTTGACCAATGTAGCCAAAGTAATTATAACAAAAACACAGGTAAACAATGGGTTAATCCTAATGCCTCTTATCATGTAGTAAATCTAACTACACGAATGCAGTCTCACTTGTGGCCTCGGAATGGTCCTAACGCAAGTTCTAGAATCTAAGTGCTACCGGTACTCACATCATAGCATAAATGCTTTTCCTACCAATTCTAGGGCGAACCTCACATATTTGGGGTGGAAAATTTTTTTAGTGGTACGGTTTTGTGCTAGTCATATAACTCCTATCCATGAGACGCTCATTAAGACCAAAGTTTCACTCCTAAATGTTGTAAAAAATTTTAAATTTGGCACTAAAATTGCCCTAACAGGTATTTCTCTCAGTTTTATTACACACCTACCATTAAACAAACAAAAATCAAGCGTAATTGCATTCTCTAAGGGATCGTAATTTACCCCCTTACACTTAAGATGAACATTGTCCCCAATGTTCAAATAATAAGACGTAAAAGTAAATAAGGTAAAAGAATGAAATCAAATACTCCCCTGATTCGCTCGGTGGATAAAGTGGTAACATGGTTAGATCTTCTTCCAAGAGAGTGTAGAAGCTCCAAGATTAAAGCATTGCCAAAGGCTTGATTCCACATACATCTCCTTGTCCAAAATAACCTGTTAAACCTGAGAAAACAAACACGAAAACATGCATAACATCGGCGGGATAAATCTGTATAAGGATATAATGCTTGTGGAATGAATATTTTGCAGATTCCTGGAGTTTATAAGTTAGAGATTTAATAAAGCATTTTATAATTCCGAAAAAAAAACAAAACTTTCAAAAATTCAGAAAACTGTACTTGACGCCGTCAGGTTAGAGCCTGACGCCGTCAGAAGTGATCTGACAGATTTTTCATGTTAAGTTTTCGGAAAATTTCTGGAAAAACTCAATTCTTAATTCCTGGAAATCCTGCAAAACATCATTATGACTCGATACAAGCATTTGACTCAAACAATTACTAATATGTATGCTAATTTAGTATTGTTATGATTCATGCTCCATTCGTTCTAATAAACCGATTTAGATTTCCCTTACACTTATCTTTTGCAAAATACCTTTATATGTAGTTAAGACGAAGTTAAAAACAAAATAAAGCATTTTCACATTTTAGTTTGAAGCATGAATCAATAACAATAAAAATAAAACATGCATACGGAAGCAAATAAAATCAAACAAACAAACAAACAAAACAAACAAATAAAGCTTGGGTTGCCTCCCAAGAAGCGCTTTTCTTTATTAACGAGTCTTGTAGCTAGACTCAAAGTCACGGTACATTACGTGACTCCATCATTGGTCACGGTGTCTAGGTCATCTTCTTGTGTAGTCTTATATTCCGGACCTAGTTGCAAGCACTCTTTGTAGAAACCAAATATTCTACTCATAACATAGTCTACTCCTCTACGTCTATCCTCATTATTCCTATAGTAGACCGCTTGCTTATGCTCTTTCTCAAGGTTTGATAAAAGCCGGTATTGTTCTATCTTATAGGGCATTTGGTAGGCTATCTCATCGGTCTCATCCTTGAAACTAACTATCCCTAGGGATGGGTCATAATCCATTTTATAGGCCTCAACAAACTGTTTTCCAAATACTACTTGAGTTAAACAACCATCTATTACCAGACGAATATCCTCTACAATCACAAAGTCGGTGATATAGGTGAAGTTTCCTACATACACATGTAATCCTTTCACTCTTCCTACGAAGTTACTAATCCATCCCTTGTTAGGAAATATCCTAGGTCCAAGTTGCTTTTTCATTATCCAATTTTAATGGATCCTAGTCATGATGTTTATGGGGTATTTAGGGTCAATGTAGGCTTTCCACACATGCACATGCCCAATGTTGCATGGTATGTTGATATTGGATGGGTTACTCGCTTTGATGATTGGATTACCTAGGAAGTATGGTGTCTCGAGGTCATTGAATAAATCCTTATGGTATGCTCGTTCTTCCTTGGTGGGTGTAACACCCCCAAAAATAGAGAATTCGCGGAAGCATACAAGCATTTGGGGTGGTACGAAAATTGGATATCACAACGCAAGATACATAGAGAACGGATTGAAAATCCTTAAAAATATATTACATAGTTATAAGTCAAATGTAATACATAAGTTCAAGTTTTGATAAAATAAGGCCCAATTACATGATTGTCCCAAAGTTTTCAGAGTTACGCTTGTATAAAAACACTTAGGAATCTTATGACCTTGCCATGCACTGCCTTCAACATAAACATATTTTAAGCACCTGAAAACATGCTAAAAGTCAGCTAATGCTGGTGAGTCTATAGGTTTAAAGTAAATAGCATATATGGACCATAGCGATAATCAGCTAGTACACACTAAACCCGCATGCAACACTAAGCTCAACAACCGAACTAGACAAAGAATGCCAAAGGCATTAAATATAATATAGGTGCCCGCGAGTGATAATCCCCAGTCACTCGGCAAAAG
>LBNU01023059.1:65387-76426 GCA_014162995.1 Artemisia annua
CGCCCCAAACCAAATTTTCAAGGTTTAATTATTTAACTTTTGTATTTAAACATAATTAACACTTTTGATTATGTTTAATCCTCAAAATATCAAGTTTGGTCAAAATTATTTTTATTTAACTAAAAATAATATAATTCGACTTAATAAATAAATTTCACCAAAAATTATATTTTTAACTAATTATTTATAATTAGTTACGGTTAATTCGATATATAATTATTTACAATCTTACAAGCAAAACTTCCACCAATTCACCACTTGAGCCAAAATTTTATGTTTTTCAAAACCCCAATAATCTCATATTTTTACATAGGCCGAATTATATATATACATATATAAGTGTATATATCGTCTTAAATTCGCGTAATTAGCGTAAACCACATTTGTACCACCAAATTAGTACCACAAGCAACAAGTTTTACCACACAAGCAAGAAATATACATATGAACTAGTAGCATTTATGTGAGTCGAATTACATGCATGCAAGACTTGTATATGTAAACTTGTCAACTTAACAAAATACATACATTTAGCACTTGGTAACACCTTTGATCATCATAAAAACATGAAATAAACAAGATTAGAAAAGTTTAATGATCCTTACAATGGTGTTTGATGTTTAACGTGGCTAGGAGGAACAAGGAAGACCCAAAACACTTCAAGTTTAACCCAAATCAACTTCCAAATTACCCAAAACTCTTGTAAATATAACCCAAATGAACTTAATCTTCCAAATTTTTAAGAGAATTGTGTGTGTGAGTGTGTNTTAACCCAAATCAACTTCCAAATTACCCAAAACTCTTGTAAATATAACCCAAATGATCTTGATCTTCCAAATTTTTAAGAGAATTGTGTGTGTGTGTGTGTGTTTTTGTGCTCGGCCAAAAGAAGAAGAGAAGAAAGAAATATGGGATGAGGGGGAAGTTAAATAACTAGTTAAAAGGGTGGTTTGGATAATAGATTTGGTTAATGGAGTGTTTCATGGTTAAAAGGGAAATTTGCATGTGATTTAAACATGGTGGAGTATGAATAAGCCCTTAGGTGGCCGGCCATAGCATCCTAGGAGGGGGAAGGGAGATATTTTTATTCCTCGTTGGTATATCGTGTGTCGGTTTAAGCTTAAAGCCAACCGTTACGTCCCGGTTTGACGTTTTTGGACACGTATACGTAAAATAAAGTTTTTAGCCACGATTTTGTCAGAAATGAAATAAAATGAGTTTACTGAATCAAAAATATATTTACTTGACCTTTACCATAGTTACTGTGGTGTCGGTTCGCGTGCGGCGTTGTTTTTCAGAATATTGTGAGAAAGTTCTCGGTAAATTACGAAACTTGTCAGTAACTATCCGAAATGGATTAATTTGTGTTTACTGACAAAAATAAACTTTTTCAGTATTGATTGTAAGCTACAGTGTGCAGGACAGCTCCCGAAAACAAGCAGAAATGTGTAGAAACATGCAGAAGTGTGCAAAATGCATATAATGTTCAAAGTAAGTATAATAAATAGAAATTTATTATAAAATTAATTTATGAAAAATACCATTTGTCACACTGTGAATTCTTGATTTGTAGCTTTATGAGTTTGTGCAAGTTTTCCAGTAGTTTCAATAGCTTATTGTTACATTAAGAGGTAGATTAGATTTATTGAAATTCAATTTAGTCAAACCTTTAGTGCATCTAATAAGTCAAAGTTCTGCTATACATGCTTGCACATCAGTTTTCAGTGATCTGTTCTTAGGCATAATTAGGAGAGTAATTGATGTAGTGTGATAGGGCTTTTGGTACTTTTAGAATCTCTGTAGTACTAGGAAGCTTTTGCCCCCATAAGATTCTATAGTAGAGCTTATTACACTGCTTAATTGATTCTACAAAGTAGGAGATAAGTGCTTGTTTAACTGTGAGTACTTTAGGTCTGCAATGTTGAATTTCAGTTTAATCCTGTGGTTTATTTTTGTAAGTAGTTTAGAGTTTGTTTAAGTGTTTTGCATAATTCCTAAGCTTCCTGCTTTATCTGGATCATATCTGCTTATTGGTAGTGCTTATTGTTAAACTGCTTATTGTTCATTAGTAGTGTTTTTATGTTGTTTGTGATCTGATTTCTGTTCATTAGAGCTCAATTGAGTATAAAATACTTGTGGCTTAAGTCTCACTCAGTTTGTTGCAAGTGCTTATAAATAAGCACTTGTAATATCTTAAGCCCAATAAGCACTTTTCTGCTTATTTTTCACTTTTCTTATTTTTCTTAGATTTCAAATAATAATTTAGATTTTCTGTAAAAATTCCAGATTTATTTGAATTCATTTGCTATTTCTTTTTCATTTTTTTAGATTTTAAATCATTTTAAAACAATTTAATTTCCAATTAAATCACAAAAAGACAAAAATATTTTCTGATTTTATTTTTAATTTTCATTTTCAATTTATTAATATTTTTAGAAAATAAATTTGTTGAATAAATCTTTCATTTTATAAATAGTTTGATTTCTTTTATTAAATAAAAATACAAAAATAGTTTTTAATTCATATTAAATAAATAAAAAGTCAAAATAATATTTTTATTTTTCCTAAAATTTTCTTTTAACATTTTAAAGTTTTAAAAATTTCATTTGAGCCCGTAGGTTTAGTCTAGCTTAAAATTTACGTTTTAATTTGTAACATAGACGTTATTTTTAGTTTTCGTTACGTTTTTGACATTTATGCTTTACATGCTTGTACGTTTTACATGATTACTTGTTTTTGATTGTATTTTCATATAATTAGTTTTAAAACTCAAAAACTTTCACTTTTCACTTTTTCACTACACGATTTCACGAATCGTTGACCACGATTCCATTCACCTTCACACGGACACGTTGCCTATTCGTTGAGCAATACTTTGGATTATAAATATATATAATTGGTTTTAACCCAACCAATTTTTGGCGCCGTTGCCGAGGAAGGTTGAAGTGAATTTTGGTTTTCGTTTTTGAAAAATCGTTGTTTTTGAAAAACCTTCCTTGTGTATATTTTCTTTTATAAAAAGTAAAAATCAAAAATATTAAACACTTTTCCTAAAGTGTTTGCAATATACCAAAAATATAATAAATCACCCTCACGCTACCTCTACAGAGTGTTGAAAACCAAATAACTTCGAACGCAAAAAGAGATTGTGAAATTAGTCGATATTGGATTACTTTAATTCTACAACCAACTCCCTCGTTGTGAGTAGATTTGAAGGAAACGATTTCGGGTGACGAATCGATCACAAAAATAACAAAATAAAAGAAAAAGACAAAAATATTGTGATTTTCAAGTTTTCTTATATATAAAAACCAAAATTATTTTCTTTTCTAATTTTGTTTTTCTTCTTCATTTTTTATTTCTTTTTGGTGTATGAACACTCATTCTTCATCGAACGATCTTCTTTCACCACTTTCGGATCCTGAACGGATTATACGACATAATCATCGTGTTGATTTTTCAAGTTTGAATAGTTTTGACGATATAATCACGAATCGTGTTCATTTCTCAACCGTTGAGGAAATGAATAATAACGGTCAAGATATGGGACCCCCGCCGATGGGTGGTGCTCAACAAAACGATATCCCTCCGGTGGGACCTCAACCGTTTTATGATTTGCGTCCGATGGAGGAACAACTCCAATCACCATTCAATGGTGTGAGGAGGGCCATCGTGATACCCGATATCCAAGAAAATCAATTTGAGATCAATCACGGATTACTCAATTTAATCACAAGTATCTCATTTCACGGTCTTGAGCACGAAGATCCTTATGTGCACATAAGGAACTTCACCGACATTGCTGAAACAATAAAGATTAATCAAGTTCCGTATGATGTTGTTAAGTTGAAATTGTTTCCTTTTTCCCTCAAGGGGGCAGCCCGGACTTGGCTAGAAAAGGAACCACCAAACTCAATTCACACTTGGGTAGATTTAGCTTCCAAGTTTGTGAATCATTTCTATCCTCCTTCTAAAACTTCTAATCTACGAACTCAAATCTTCTGTTTCCATCAAGCTTTTGATGAATCGTTCAGTGAAGCTTGGGATAGATTTAAGGAGTTGTTGGAAAAATGTCCTAATTACGGGTTTTCAACCTTGCAGCAAATCGATACTTTTTAAAATGGATTGTGTCATGCCGATCAAGACTCACTCAATTCTGCTGCGGGTGGAAACTTGTTGACTCAAAATATTCAAGAAGCTTTTACTATTATTGAGAACAAAGCTAGAGTAAGGACTTCTAGGTGCAAAACTCAAGTATCAAGTGCTAGTAGCAAGATAAATGATGATGTTTTGGCTCATGTTCTCGATCAAAGTAGCAAGACTAATGAGGTTTTAATTAATCTAACTAAACAAATGAGTCTTTTCATGAAGGAAAAATCGTCTAGTCAAGTAAATGTGATTAATCAAAATTGTGAAACATGTGGTGGTCCACACCCGTATTTTGAGTGTCCGGCAACCGGTGCCTTTGCTCATGAGAGCGTGTATGCTACAAATATGGGTGGTAACGGTTACCAACCCCAAGGAGATCGGAATCTCCTTAGCTACCGTTCTAACAATTATCTTGGACCACCACCCGGCCTTAATAACCAACCGCAAAATCAAGTTGTGCCACATCGAAATAATCAAGTCAATCAAAATCAAAATCGAACAAATCATGGTTTTCACAATCAAAACCAAGGGTATAATCAAAATCGAGGATTTCAAAACCTAGGGAATCATAAGCAAGGCCCGAATCAAGGGAATTTTCAAAATGCTAATCGTGGAAATGTTAATAATGGAAATCAAAATCATGGAAATTTTCAAAATCATAAGCAAGGTTTTCATCAAAACAACCGAGGACAAAATTTCAATAATCAAAATCAAGTTGTAAATCAAAACCAAACGTCCTCGGATGAAATGCTCAAGCAAAAACAAGAGGAAATGAATAAAATGATGATTAATAAAATGGCCGAATTCAACAAGCGTTTAAATGATCGACCCTCGGGCTCGGGTACTACGTCTCTTCCAAGCAACACGATCGCTAACCCGAGGGGCTATGTTAAGGCGATCACGACACGNTCAAAATCAAGTTGTAAATCAAAACCAAACGTCCTCGGATGAAATGCTCAAGCAAAAACAAGAGGAAATGAATAAAATGATGATTAATAAAATGGCCGAATTCAACAAGCGTTTAAATGATCGACCCTCGGGCTCGGGTACTACGTCTCTTCCAAGCAACACGATCGCTAACCCGAGGGGCTATGTTAAGGCGATCACGACACGAAGTGGTGTTTCATATGATGGACCTACGGCTCTGACTACCTCTTCTTCTCTTCCTCCCAAGGTAGTCGACCGTGAAACCGAGGCGACAACGGATACGGAACTTCCTACTAATAACGGAAGGACCGAAAGCATCCAACCTTCGGTTGTCCAAACGTCTAAAGAAAAAGAAAATGTGTCTAAAGGAAAGGAAAAAGTCATTTTTGAACAAGAAGAACCAATTAAAACTAAACTTCCTTATCCTTCGCGTTTAAATGATCAAAAGCACCGTGAAACAACAAACCACCAAAAGGAAAAATTCTATAAAATCTTTCAAAATCTTCGCTTTGATTTAAGTCTCTCGGATGCCGTTGTTTTAATGCCAAAATTTGCGTCGATGATCAAAAACTTGTTGAATAACAAAGAACAATTGTTTGAAATGACGAAAACGCCTTTGAATGAAAATTGTTCCGCGGTTCTCCTTAAGAAGCTTCAAGAAAAGCTTGGAGATCCCGGCAAGTTCTTAATTCCGTGTAATTTTCCGGGGATGGTTCAATGCTTCGCCCTAGCCGATTTGGGTGCTAGCATTAACCTCATGCCTAAATCGATGTGGAAGAAATTGTCTCTTCCCGATCCTACTCCCACGTGCATGACCCTCGAGCTCGCCGATCGATCTACGTCTCATCCTATTGGAATCGCCGAGGATGTCATTGTTAATGTTGGAAAATTCCATTTCCCTGCCGATTTTGTGATTGTCGATTTTGATCCCGATCCAAGGGTTCTTCTCATTCTCGGAAGAGGTTTTCTTAGGACGGGCCGTGCGTTGATTGATGTTTATGATGAGGAGATTACTTTGCGAAATGGTAATGAAGCCGTCAGGTTTAACTTGGCTCAAACGTCGAGATACTCCTCCACCGATGATTGCATGTTCGTAAACCGTATTGATGTTATTGATGAAGTTTCGGACAAGTATTCTCAAGAACTACTCGGTTTTTCTCATGATTCTTCGAGTGGCAATCCCACTCCTTATTCTCAACCTATTGTTGCCGACTCTTCCCCTTCCCTCACTCCGTTTGAGGGAAGTGATTTCTTTTTGGAAGACGTCAATGCTTTTCTTGCTATCGATACACCGGATGTTGATGATTCTTATTACGATCCGGAGGGAGACATTCTTTTGCTTGAACAACTTTTGAATGAATATCCTTTTTCTCCTCTCCCTCCAAAGGACATTTATGTTGAAGAAGTCAAATAAGTTAAAGAAGTTGAGCCATCTAACAAAAAACCTCCCGAGCCCGAGCTCAAGGAGTTACCTCCTCATCTTGAGTACGCTTTCTTAGAAGGAACCAACAAATTTCCCGTTATCGTTTCTAAATTCCTTCAAGATGAGGAGAAGAAGGGCATAGACCCTCGTTTTTGTACTCATAAAATTTTGCTTGAAGATAATTTCAAACCTTCCGTCCAACAACAACGACGGGTTAACCCAAAAATTCATGAAGTAATTAAAAAAGAGGTTATCAAATTACTCGACGCTGGGATGATTTACCCCATTTCCGATAGTCCATCGGTTAGCCCGGTCCATTGTGTTCCGAAGAAAGGTGGTATTACCATTGTGAAGAACGATGATAATGAGTTAATTCCCACACGTCTCGTCACCGGATGGAGAGTGTGTATCGACTACCGTAAACTTAATGATGCGACTCGTAAAGACCATTTCCCGCTTCCTTTTATGGATTATTTGCTCGAACGTTTAGCGGGGAATGAGTTCTATTGTTTTCTTGATGATTTTTCTGGCTATTTTCAAATTCCGATTGATCCCCAGGATCAAGAAAAGACCACTTTTACTTGCCTTTATGGAACGTTTGCTTATCGACGTATGCCTTTTGGCTTATGCAATGCTCCAGGCACGTTCCAAAGGTGCATGATGGCCATATTTCATGATTTGATCGAGAAAACAATGGAGGTCTTTATGGATGATTTTTGGGTATATGGTGATTCTTTTACGTCTTGTCTCTCCCATTTGGAGAAAATGCTCCAACGATGTGAAGATACTAACTTGGTTCTAATTTGGGAGAAATGTCACTTTATGGTTAAAGAGGGTATATTCCTTGGCCATAAGATTTCTAAGGCCGGGATTGAGGTTGATAGGGCTAAAGTCGATGTGATCGCAAAATTACCTCATCCAACGACCGTTAAGGGAATTCGAAGTTTCCTCGGTCATGCCGGTTTTTATAGACGATTCATTCAAGATTTCTCTAAGATAGCCCGACCTTTGACCCACCTTCTTGAAAAGGATGCTCCGTTTATCTTCTCAAATGAGTGCANTATTCCTTGGCCATAAGATTTCTAAGGCCGGGATTGAGGTTGATAGGGCTAAAGTCGATGTGATCGCAAAATTACCTCATCCAACGACCGTTAAGGGAATTCGAAGTTTCCTCGGTCATGCCGGTTTTTATAGACGATTCATTCAAGATTTCTCTAAGATAGCCCGACCTTTGACCCACCTTCTTGAAAAGGATGCTCCGTTTATCTTCTCAAATGAGTGCATAGATGCATTTAATATTCTTAAGAAGAAGTTAACGGAGGCTCCTATCTTAGTTGCCCCCGATTGGGACTTGCCTTTTGAGCTTATGTGCGATTCTAGCGATTATGCTATCGGGGCAGTCTTGGGGCAACGAAAGAACAAGTATTTTCAGCCGATACACTATGCAAGTAAAACAATGAATGATGCTCAATCTCATTACACGACTACTGAGAAAGAGATGTTAGCCGTTATATATGCCTTTGAAAAGTTTCGACCTTACCTTCTTTTGAAAAAGTGCATAGTGTATACGGATCATTCGACCTTGAAATACTTAATGAATAAACAAGATGTTAAACCAAGATTGATTCGATGGGTTCTCCTTTTTCAAGAATTCAATGTTGAAATTCGAGACAAGAAAGGAGCGGAGAACCTAGCCGCCGACCATTTGTCTAGACTCGAAAATCCTCATCAAAGTGTTCTCGAGAAAAAGGATATAAATGAATCATTTCCTCTCTAGACACTTGGGAGTGTATCACATAGTGATTCTAGTACCCCCATGGTTCGCCGATTTTGCGAATTACCATGCGGGGAATTTCATTAGTAAGGGAATGTCGTCCCAACAGAAAAAGAAATTCTTTAAGGATGTTAAACATTACTATTGGGACGACCGCTACTTGTTTAGAGTTTGTGCAGATCAAGTGATTCGGCGATGTGTTCACGACAAGGAAGCCGTTGAGATTCTTATCGCATGCCACAATGGACCCACGGGGGGACATCATGGTGCCAATTTTACCTCAAAGAAAGTTTTCGATTCCGGCTTCTATTGGCCGACGATATACCAAGATGCGCAAGACTTAGTGAAGTCTTGTGACTCGTGCCAGCGTCAAGGAAAAATTTCACAACGTGATGAGATGCCTCAAAACGCTATTCAAGTTTGTGAAATCTTTGACGTATGGGGTATTGATTTTATGGGACCATTCCCGTCTTCAAGAGGGAATAAGTACATACTCGTGGCAGTCGATTACTTGTCTAAATGGGTTGAAACAAAAGCACTCCCCACAAATGATGCCCGAGTAGTTGTTAAGTTCTTGAAAAGTTTGTTTTCCCGATTTGGTACACCTCGTGCTATCATAAGTAATCGTGATACTCATTTTTGTAATGGTCAATTTGCCAAAGTCATGTCTAAATATGGAGTTACTCATCGTCTTAGTACCATGTATCATCCGCAAACGAGCGGTCAAGTTGAGGTGTCCAATTGTGGACTTAAGAGAATCTTAGAAAGGACCGTAGATGGTAATCGTGCCTCTTGGGCCGATAAGCTAGATGATGCATTATGGCTTTCCGTACCGCTTACAAAACGCCCATCGGGTGTACTCCATATAAGTTGGTGTACGGAAACTCTTGTCATTTACCCATCGAATTAGAGCATAAAGCCTATTGGGCTTTGAAACATGCTAATTTTGACCTTAAGACCGCGGGTGATCATCGTAAAATACAATTGAATGAATTGGTTGAATTGCGTGATCAAGCTTATGAGAATTCTTTAATCTACAAAGAGAAAACGAAGAGGATTCATGATGCTAAGATTAAGAATCGTGATTTTAATGTAGGTGACCGAGTCCTTCTTTTTAATTCTCGATTGAAGATTTTCTCGGGCAAGCTTAAGACCCGTTAGTCTGGACCGTTCACTATTACCCATGTGTTCCCTTATGGTACCGTCGAGTTATCTCAACCCGATGGTCCCAACTTTAAGGTGAACGGTCATAGAATCAAGCATTACTTTGGAGGGGATATACCACCCATGGTAGTCCCGGATCTCCAAACTTTCCCCAAGGACGATTGAATTCAGGGATCGAGTCAAGCTACGTGACTCGATGAACAAAAACAAAGCGCTTCGTGGGAGGCAACCCATGCTTATCATTTCTATCTTCTTTTCTATTTTCTAATAAATAACGTGAGGAGGGGCGACCTGTAACACCCCCCAAAAGTTGTCAATAACAGCGGAAGACTTAACAATGACAGCGGAAGACTTTCGGGGTATTACTTCAAGGATCTTTGTCACAATTATAATAAACGACACAAAATGATATATAAAAGTTTAATTTATTTAAAATATCATTTATCTGAAATACAAGACATGTTTATAAGTTTAAGAACATGTTTTTATTCTGAAAGAAAGTAAGTAGTTTATTATTATCCATGCCATGCTATTGCCCACTCCGTGCTATCCAGATCCATCTTGTTCAGTTACCTGAGATAAACATGCTAAAGTCAACATAAAGTTGAGTGATATTCATAGGTTTAAGTTTAAGAGTTTGAATCACAAGTTAAGAATGCGCATTATAATCATGATGCAATCAATAGAAATCAATGTTCCCGTTATTGCCTTAAGCTCCATGAAACTCAACGATTGACAGCCAATCATAATGCAAATTAATGATGGTAATAATAAGCCCCAAGATAAGGTATTTGTCAATAACCTATTTAAAGACCAATAAACAGTGCGCTGTGTTTTTACTCCAACAACAAAGCGAGGATTGTCAATACTAATAGTACTATCCAGCAATTATTTACGTTCACCCTTCAATGTGATTAAGGTTCAATGATCGAGGGACTTCTGACAATAGTAACTTAAGCAAATAACATTGGCCTGACGGTATTTCAATACCCGCGGTATAAAAGACTTGTGTTTGCGAGTTTTAAGCCCCATGTATCCCCCCCACGGGAAAATAGTTTAAAAGTGGGCTATGAAACTCACCTTGTTGTAAGTAGTAGTTTTCGTAAGTCCAACGATGTTTGCAACCGGCTTCACAGCAACTAAAATATAGTGCAATTTCAGTTGATAGTCCTAAATCTGTTTTATATCGCGAATGTTATGTATTGCAGTTATATAGCAATTCTTGTGTTTGTTTAAATGTTTGAGAAGTTCAAAACAAAGTTATATATTTATATAACTTATAAGTAAAATGTTCGATGATGATTACAAACGAAACAATATATACATATCGTGTTTAAGTAAAATAATTACGTGTTTACGTTGAATTATATATATAACATATAATACTACAAGTTTTATATAAATAACGCAATATTTTATATAAAACTAATGATTATGTAAATGAAATATTATTCGCTGTTTAAGTCGCTTTAAGTTTTCAACAATTTACATTTTATTAACCTTAACGATATATATTTTGCAGCCGTTGTGCAAAATATAATTAATTTACAATTTAAGTCCAAAAGTATTATTGTTTACAATTTCTATCCATAAGTTTGCCCC
>LBNU01023065.1:4743-14917 GCA_014162995.1 Artemisia annua
AAAAATTCTGGAAAATCTAAATCTTACTTCCTGGAATTCCTGTAAAAATTCATTATGACTCGATACAAGCATTTGAATCAAACAAGTACTAATATGTAGGTTAATTTCGTTGTTATGATTCATGTTCATTCGTTCTTTATAAACCGATTTGGATTTCCCTTACACTTAGCTTTTGCAAAATACCTTTATATGTAGTTAAGACGAAGTTAAAAACAAAATAAAGCATTTTCACAATCTAGTTTGAAGCATGAATCATTAACAAGAAATATAACTTACATACGGAAGCAAATAAAATCAAATAAACACACAAAAACAAATAAGACATGGGTTGCCTCCCAAGAAGCGCTTTTCTTTATTTACGAGTCTTGTGGCTAGACTCAAAGTCACCGTACGTTACGTGACTTCATCGTTGGTCTCGGTTCCTAAGTCATCCTCTGAATCCCTATCAGAATCGCTATTGTAGTGGAGGTACTTTGGGTCTTCGAAACCGAAAGGGTATTCTTGGTATCTAAAACTTAGCCTACTAACATCCTTAAAGAATCCGCATGATAAGTCAGAAATGCTACTACACCCTCTCCTTACATCATCATCACATAACACGACTTGTGAGTCCACATTATCGAGTCCCTCATGATCAATTTCCTTAAAGTCTTTCATCTTATATGGAGTTTGGTACGAGATTATTCTAACCCCGTCAGTGAAGGTCATGATTCCATTAGGCTCGTCTACCACCAAATTTGTGACTTCGCAGAAGGGTATCCCAAAAACAATTTGCGACAACCTGGGATCGATGTATTCTTCTATATTATCGACTATTGTGAAGTTCATAGTGAATGTCATGTTGCCGACAAACACCTGTACACCCTCGTCGATACCTACAACCTCTTCCCCTTGTAGATCATTCCTCTCTTAAAAATACAGTTATAATGGAACAGAGACATCACATTTTTGTGTAAACATGTGTTAATGTAAACATTATGAAAGTGTTTGCGGCCGATCATACAGGGTATCTTGAGGTTAGTCGAATCGCCTTGTTTTATCCTTCCAGGCCTTCTGCCTTGCAACCCCCATGTGTTGCAGTTTTCCAACGGTTGATATTCATACACCTCCTCATTACCGTCTCGGAAGATTACCGTCCTAACACCATCTGTAAACAATGCAGTACTATCCTTCTTATCAAGTTTCACTTCGGTTGCCTTGATGAATGGTTTCCCTAGAATGAGGCTAGCCAAGGGTGGGCTGACTATTGTGCTTATGTCGTTGAGTACGGTTAGGTCGGTGCCAAAAGGGAACTTTCCAATTACCAGCGGCACCTTTCTAATTGTCCCAACAATAGTAGACCCTTCGTATGCGACTTGTCCGTTGGAGATTTCGTTATAAAGAGAAAGAGATATGGCGTTGGTTGGGGAATTGGGGTTTATATAGGTGTCTTTTATCAATTTTCCCCTAGCGGTGCAAGATATTTTGAAAATATCGGAGCCACTCCCTACTTTTCGTCCGATGTGTAATCCTGTTGTGCTCCTTTCGAGTTCCTCTAAAGGGGGGTCATCGCATGATTCCGAAGACTTTCGGGGCTCTTTGGATCCCTTCTCCGAATCCTCCTTATCGCTCGTCCCTCTTGGAGTGGGGTTCTCTAACGGTTCTGAGGGGTCGTCGGGTTTCTTGATTCTACCCTCCACATTCCCGATAGATTTTTGGTTTTCATTAGGTTTGTGTAAAGGCATTTTGGTGATGGTGTTTATGAAGTGGGTTGGTGTGGTTGAGGGGGAAGGTTTCGTAACTTCTTTCTTATCCGGTGAAACGTGCTTGAAGAGCTTGCTGGGGCTTTTAATTTTCACATGTGAGGTCGGTGGGGTGAGGACGGTGGCAGACTTGACTCCCTCGACTCGTGTTATTTCACCAACAAGGCGACCTTTTATCATGTCAACCAGGTTACCAACCTTGTTATTCATGTCGTCCTGCTGTTGCCTGAATTGAGTTTCGAGTCTCGTGAGTCTCATCTCTTGTGATAGGATAAATTTCCGTAGGATCTCCTCAGGTTCCTGCTCGGGTGCACTTAGAGGAGGATGGTGCTCAGACCACGTAAGCGGAGGGGAGTCATTGAATGACACGCTGCGAGTTTGTCCCCAACTGAAATTCGGTTTATTTTTCCATGCCTCATAATACCCGTTTGGTTTCTTAGGCTCTTGGTTGGCGATGGACCACTTCTCCCTCGTCTTGTTGATGCGGGAGGAGGCGAATTCTTTGAAGGCTTCTTTGGGAAGTTCCATGCAGTTATGAGTGTCGTGGGGACCACTACATAATTCGCACGAAGAAGTGATTTTGTTCACTTGGCTTGAAGGTTTAGGAGCTTCGTAGGATTTCATGAGAAACTTGACTTGGTCTTCAAGTTCTATGATCCTACGGTCGGAAGTGCTTGAATTATTCGAAGGCAAAGATATTGCCTTGACCGTTTTATTCAAATCACGGGGATCATTCCAACTTTCGTTGTCATATAGAGCAAGATCTTCTAGGAGATCCCATGATTGTTCCGCACTTAGATCACGTAGCTTGCCACCGGCCGCTTGGTCAATGGTTTGCCTCGTGTGGAGATTGATGTGGTCATAGAAGATTTGGACTTGGAGCCAAAGGTCTATGCCATGATGAGGGACTTTTTGGAGTAAGTCCTTGAATCGAGTCCATGCCTCGTAGAGGGTTTCGCCTTGGCGTTGTTGGAACGCCAAGATATCATTCCTTAGCTTGGTAGTTCTCCCCGGTGGGAAAAATTGAGCAAGGAAACGAGTTGTGAGATCGTCCCAAGAGGTGATGGATCCTGCGGGAAGTCGCTCAAGCCATTGACTAGCTTGGTCCCGTAGAGAGAATTGGAAGAGACGCAATCGGGTCGTCTCTCGAGTTGCAACATCAAGGTCTATGGAATCTACGATTTTGAGGAAATCCTTGAGATGTTGGTTTGGATCTTCGGAACGAAGTCCATGGAATGCGCATCCGCTTTGCACCAACCGGATGGTGTCGGATCGCAAGGGAGTGACATTGGCTCCTTGAGTGAGCTCAATGGTGTTTCGATAGCCAAGGTGGCTAGGTCGGGAATACTCTCCTAAGGTGCGGGGTCTAGGAGGTTGGTTTGGTTGTGGTGGGTGGTTTGGTTGAATTAGGTTGTTGGGATCAAGGATGTTACCACCTTCCATGATGGCGGATGGTAAAGATTACGAACAAAAACACGAAGAAAAAGATAGACTAAAGAAAATCCTAGAAAAAGAAAATAAAAATCTCACTAGAAAGGAATCTAGTGAGTAGACCTAAAGAAATAAAAATTCTACCTAAACAATAACTATTCCCCGGCAGCGGCGCCAAAAACTTGATGCGTGGTTTTGTGACCTTACAACAGGTTTTACCTCTCGAGGGATCTCAAGAGGCTTACAACCCCACCAGGCAGTGTACCTGACCGATGTAGTATAGGATAGTGGTAAGTACGGGGGATTGATCGTTCTCTCACAGGGAATAGTGTTCGTTAGGATAGAAAAGCTACTCTAATAGGTCTAAGGGTGGAAGGAAGATTCTTTTTGTATTTTTATATTTTTTTGAAAGCAATTAAAATCTCGGTTTTTAGAGGAAGGGCGGAATTAGTTGCTAGTCAACTAACCCAAGTTTACTACTTATGCAAATTAAAATAAAATAAATATCTAAACTATTGTGGTTGTGAAAACAATATGGAGAAAATTGTGTTTACTTAGATTTCATTACTCCCTAACTATCTTTTACCGGTTAATTGATATGTGTGTTACTTGTGTGGATGAAGGGTGTATTCCTAATAACTCATGGAGTGGCATACATATCTCTCCAATTCTATGAGCTCTTATCTCGCCCTATGCCATGCACGGCACAACCATAGGGGTTGTAAACAGTGGCTCATGCGTTAAATACTACCTTAATAGCCTAGTATGCCTTGGCTACATGTTTCCCAAGACGTTCAAGCACGTTACCATAAAGGAGGTTGGCCAGTTTTCTTGAGCCTAACATTGATGGAACAATCATCCCAACAAACAACAACACACACCAATCAACCAATAATTAATAGTTAGGTTTCATTAGATCTAAGCAAACACTAGAGAATTTAGCTACACATGTTAATTAAAAGACAAGCAAAAGAGATAATCAACCAACACATAGACATATTGATTGAATTAAAGTGAAGACTTATCTTTAATTAAGCATGAGGGTTCCAAGGGTTGGAAACCCTAAAAAGTACAGAAAATTCGTCTTTAGGGTTTGCCCTAAAAGTTCTCCACAAAGTTCCACACTAATGAATGAAAATTAGAAAACTATATATAGATTTTACACTCTGACGGCGTCAGGTTATAAGGGCTGACGCCGTCAGCTCGCCGCCATTAGGTTTCTCGGATGGCCTAGATCCACTTCTGACGCCGTCACCTTATAAAACCTTCTGGGCCGTCACTCTTTAACTTTACTCCTGACGGCCTACTTTTCCTAACACCTGACGGCGTCAGGTGTTAAATCCAAAATTTCCTCTGGCCCGTCATTTGATAATTGGTTTCCACTCTTTTGTCAAGGCTTTCTGACGGCGTCACCTTGTGACTTCTGACGCCGTCAGGTTGTAAATCTTCATCTTTTGAGACTTTGTCGTTTTCTTCACTTTTATGCTCCAAAAACGTCCGAATATGCATGTTTTCCAGAATTCCTCTCAAAAGTACCTAAAATGACAAAAGGAACGATTTAGGGCAATATTTGATCACATTTATACGAATTAGGGCTTAAATGACCCCCTAAAAGCGTAACACTTTTCGTCTCATCAAATACCCTTACACTTGGGATTTGCTTGTCCTCAAGCAAATGAGCTTTTATTCCAATCAAAATATGAGTTAGGGGTCATTTAACACGAATATAAAAGTAATTACAACAAATAGTTATTAGACCCTAATCATAACAAGCACGGAAATCATACACTAGCACCTCACAAATAGTGTTTGGATTCTCACATCTCTCAAATGTCATAAAGTTTATATCTCATAAATGGAAACGGAAAATAACACTCACTACCTGTCATAGCAAATAGATTACCATAGGCTTGGGAAAGGATCAATTACTCCTCCACTAGGCGTAAGCACCTAAGATAAACTATCAAAGAGGGCTTTATAAAGGGTTGTAACGTAAGGTGTAGGGATATGATAACACGGTTTGGTTGGAATAAAGGGTATTTTAGTGGTGGCGAGTTAATTATCATGATCAAATACATGCACTCTACATCGTTGCTTAAGTCAAGACTCGACTCAATCTTAGTCTAAAAATGAAATAACAAAAACTAAAAAGGAACATAAAAGGAAACGGGATGGTAGTCCGTATGTTTTTCTTCTTTCTTTTTCATATTTTTTTTTTTTTTTCTTGATTTTTCGATTTTTTTTTCATACACTCTTGCCCTACCATCCAAAATAATACATCATAGGGGATTTGCATTCCCCTTACACTTGAATCTTTACATAACTTTACAATCACTATTCTAATGACTCGAATTAAGATAATCGAAAAACTTGGAGTACTTTTAAAATATTTAGCACGTATGGGGGTAATAATGTTGTTCTTCCCCATTACTTCATTACACTAGTACTTTACCCATGAGTCCCAATCGTCCCAAAACAATATGTACAAGGATATGACTTAACTTAGCAACCATGTAATTGACCGGATAATTAACTAAGGGTTTAACAAATGTTTTCACAATAATGCACCAAAGGTGGGTGCATACAAGGTAGGCTAAGGCGATTTGGGTGTACATTTAGTGGGGTGTAAACAAATTCTCACTTTGAGTAAGATGCTCAAAGGTCGAAACGAAAGGATAGGCTCGGAGGGGTGTACTAGGGGTATCGTGTACCAAAAATGGATACAACGCAAAGGGTGTGGGAGAATTACTTGACCAATGAAGTCAATGTAATTATAACAAATATACGGGTGTAAAACAATGGGTTAATCCTAATGCCTCTTATCATGTAGTAAATCTTAACTACACGAATGTAGTCTCACTTGTGGATTTGAGATGGTCCTAACGCAAGTTCTAGAATCTAAATACTACCGGTACTCACATCATAGCACCAAAGATGGATGCTTTTCCTACCAATTCTAGGGGCGAACCTCACATATTTGGGGTGGAAAATTTTTTAGTGGTACGGTTTTGTGCTAGTCATACAATTTCCTATCCATGAGACGCTCATTAAGATCAAGGTTTCACTTCTAAATGTTGTAAAAAATTTTAAATTGGCGCTAAAATTGCCCTAACAAATATTTCTCTTGGTTTTATTACAAATTTACTATCAAACAAAGCAAAACATCAAGCGTAAGTATATTCTCAACGGTGCTTTCATTTACCCCCCTTACACTTAAACCGAACATTGTCCCCAATGTTCAAATAAAAGACGTAAAAGTAAATAAGATGAAAGAATGAAATCAAATACTCCCCTGAATCGTTTGTTGTGGATAGTGATGTAACATGGTTAGATCTTCTTCCAAGATAGACGAACGTTCAAAGCTTCCCTTCCAAAATAATAAACGTCTTCTTGTCCAAAATAACCTGTTAACCTGAAAAAGATAAAGGCCAACCTCGCGTAAAATCGGCGGTAAAATCTACATAATAAGATATAATGCTTGTGGAATGAATATTTTGCAGAATTCCTGGAGATTATAAGTTAAAGAATTGACAAAACTTTTTAGGTTTCCGGAAAAATACAAAACTTTCAAAAATTGCAGAAAATTATAACCTGACGCCGTCAGGTGTTAACCCTGACGCCGTCAGAAAGTTCTGACAGAATTCTCATGTTAAGCTTCCGGGAAAAATTCTGGAAAAACTAGATCTTACTTCCTGGAATTCCTGCAAAAATTCATTATGACTCGATACAAGCATTTGACTCAAACAAGTACTAATATGTATGCTAATTTCATTGTTATGATTCATGTTCATTCGTTCTATATAAACCGATTTAGATTTCCCTTACACTTAGCTTTTGCAAAATACCTTTATATGTAGTTAAGACGAAGTTAAAAACAAAATAAAGCATTTTCACAATTTAGTTTGAAGCATGAATCAATAACAAGAAATATAACTTACATACGGAAACAAATAAAATCAAATAAACACACAAAAACACACAAAACATGGGTTGCCTCCCAAGAAGCGCTTTTCTTTATTAACGAGTCTTGTAGCTAGACTCAAAGTCACCGTACGTTACGTGACTTCGTCGTTGGTCTCGGTTCCTAAGTCATCCTCTTTTCCGGTTTTGTATTCGGGCCCTAAGTTCAAACAATCCTTATAGAAACCGAAAATCCTTTTCATGACATAGTCTACTCCCCTACGTCTATCCTCATCATTCCTATAGTAAACCGCTTGTTTGAGCTCCTTCTCAACGTTTGACAAGTGTTGGTATTGCTCTATCTTATACGGCATTTGGTAGTTCACCTCATCGGTCTCATCCTTAAATGTGACTATCCCTAAGGAAGGTTCATGAGTCATTCTAGAGACCTCGATAAATGGTTTGCCTAAGACTACTTGGGTCACACTTGCATCGATTATTGGGCGGATATCTTCTACAATCACAAAGTCGGTGACATAGGTAAAGTTTCCTACATAAACCGGTAATCCTTTAACTCTTCCCGTGAAGTTACTAATCCATCCCTTATCGGGAAACACTCTATACCCTAGTTGACTTTTCATTATCAAATTGTATTGAGCTCTAGTCATGATGTTAATGGGTGATCTAGGGTCAATGTACGCTTTCCAAATATGCAAATGCCCGATGTTGCATGGTATGTTGAGATTAGATGGATCGCCCACCTTGAAAATTGGGTTACCTAGGATGTATGGGGTCTCGGAGTCATCGAATAGATTCTTATGATATGCTCGCTCTTCCTTAGTGGGTAACCTATTGAAGTAATCCTCCTCCTCTACTTCTTCTATTTCGCTAACCTTAGCCTTCCTATCATCCTCTAATTCCTTACTCTCATCCTTTGATTCACTATCATTCTCACTCCTATCAATTGGTCTAATGGTCACAACGTTTACGAAGTGGACATGTTTGGATGAAGAGGGGTCCTTGATTTGTGGTTCGCTATTGGTGTTTCTAGCGTCCTTTTGTGGGGGTGATAGCACTTGGTTGTTGAGGGCTTTCAACAAGTTGTCAATTTTATTGGTCATCTCTACTTGTTGTTGATTGAATTCGGATGTGAATTTAGCTATGCGAGCTTCTTGAGATGCCATAAAATTGGACATCAATCCTTCAAAGTTGTTGGTACTACCATAGTTGTTGGAAGGATTGTTGTTGAAGGTACGGTTTGAGGAATTACCGTTGGATTGAAACCGGTTAGGTGGGTTGGAAGAATTGTTTTGGGGTGCGTTTTGGTTTGACTTCCACCTAAGGTTGGGGTGATTTTTCCATGAGGGGTTGTATGAATCTCCATAAGGGTTTGGCTCGGGTTTGAAAGTGTACCACTTATCTCCCGCTCCGTCGGTACGCGTGGATGCGTAGTCCGCAAAAGCTTGTTCGGGGAGTTCCATGCAATCACGAGTGTCGTGGGGACCACTACATAATTCGCACGAAGAAGTGATTTTGTTCACTTGGCTTGAAGGTTTAGGAGCTTCGTAGGATTTCATGAGAAACTTGACTTGGTCTTCAAGTTCTATGATCCTACGGTCGGAAGTGCTTGAATTATTCGAAGGCAAAGATATTGCCTTGACCGTTTTATTCAAATCACGGGGATCATTCCAACTTTCGTTGTCATATAGAGCAAGATCTTCTAGGAGATCCCATGATTGTTCCGCACTTAGATCACGTAGCTTGCCACCGGCCGCTTGGTCAATGGTTTGCCTCGTGTGGAGATTGATGTGGTCATAGAAGATTTGGACTTGGAGCCAAAGGTCTATGCCATGATGAGGGACTTTTTGGAGTAAGTCCTTGAATCGAGTCCATGCCTCGTAGAGGGTTTCGCCTTGGCGTTGTTGGAACGCCAAGATATCATTCCTTAGCTTGGTAGTTCTCCCCGGTGGGAAAAATTGAGCAAGGAAACGAGTTGTGAGATCGTCCCAAGAGGTGATGGATCCTGCGGGAAGTCGCTCAAGCCATTGACTAGCTTGGTCCCGTAGAGAGAATTGGAAGAGACGCAATCGGGTCGTCTCTCGAGTTGCAACATCAAGGTCTATGGAATCTACGATTTTGAGGAAATCCTTGAGATGTTGGTTTGGATCTTCGGAACGAAGTCCATGGAATGCGCATCCGCTTTGCACCAACCGGATGGTGTCGGATCGCAAGGGAGTGACATTGGCTCCTTGAGTGAGCTCAATGGTGTTTCAATAGCCAAGGTGGCTAGGTCGGGAATACTCTCCTAAGGTGCGGGGTCTAGGAGGTTGGTTCGGTTGTGGTGGGTGGTTTGGTTGAATTGGGTTGTTGGGATCAAGGATGTTGCCACCTTCCATGATGGCGGATGGTAAAGATTACGAACAAAAACACAAAGAAAAAGATAGACTAAAGAAAATCCTAGAAAATAAAATAAAAATCTCGCTAGAAAGGAATCTAGTGAGTAGACCTAAAGAAATAAAAATTCTACCTAAACAATAACTATACCCCGGCAGCGGCGCCAAAAACTTGATGCGTGGTTTTGTGACATTACAACAGGTTTTACCTCTCAAGGGATCTCAAGAGGCTTACAACCCCACCAGGCAGTGTACCTGACCGATGTAGTATAGGATAGTGGTAAGTACGGGGGATTGATCGTTCTCTCACAGGGAATAGTATTCGTTAGGATAGAAAAGCTAGTCTAATAGGTCTAAAGGTGGAAGGAAGATTCTTTTTGTATTTTTATATTTTTTTAGAAAGCAAGTAAAATCTCGGTTTTGGAAGAAGGGCTGAATTAGTTGCTAGTCAACTAACCCAAGTTTACTACTTTTGCAAATTAAAATAAAATAAATATCTAAACTATTGTGGTTGTGAAAACAATTTGGAGAAAATTGTGTTTATTTAGATTTCATTACTCCCTAACTATCTTTTACCGGTTAATTGATATGTATGTTACTTGTGTGGATGAAGGGTGTATTCCTAATAACTCATGGTGTGGCATACATATCTCTCCAATTCTATGAGCTCTTATCTCCTCCTATGCCATGCACGGCACAACCATAGGC